>JAASGD010001210.1:0-12329 GCA_023334115.1 Globisporangium megalacanthum | reverse complement strand
GTGCCAAGTACTTCGAGCACATGGAGCAGTTCATCTCGCCGTGTCTTGCTGGCGAGTGCATTGTGGGCTGATAAAAATACATACACTCTTGATTGTGTTCCGTTTTGACACAATTGTGCTCTGTATTGAAAACGCCTGTATATGGTGGCAAGTGATGACAGTGGTAGTGAACCTTCCAAGTGAAGTGAAGCAGATCAAAATCGCGATCCAGACTCAAGCAGGTCATCATGGCGTGGCCGAGTAGAAGAACCACTCCGTGAGCCCAAAGGGCAGTCTTCTTCGCTTGCGCAGCCACTCGTGCTTCCATTTCTCCGCCTAGGAGTAGACCATCGAGATGCAGTTCGTGCTGGGTAACCCATCGAAGCCTGCTCGACTCGTGGTCACCTCGCGCACCCACCGCCCAATTCGTTCCGACACCAACGGCATTCTCCAATCGCGTTCACCGAGCGAGCGCGCCACTTTTCGCGCCTCTTCTTCGTCCGCTGCCTTCCTTTCATCATGCGACTCACAGCGCTGCGTCTGCTGGTCGCAGCTGCTTTCCCCACAACCATCCACGCGCTGTCGTCCAGTGAGTCATTCGTCGTTTGTTCACTCGCCAACTTCCTTCCACCACCTCCAGGACAACAATCAGTCAGTCTGCCGCCTCCTGACGCCTCTTTAACGATCGTTCGCTATGGCCACTGCGACAGGTTACGAACACAATGGCCGTACGACCTACTGCTGGCGCATCCCCGCGTCGTTTGACGTCAAAGACCCTGTCTGGACCGCCGATGTGCTCGCGAGCGAAGCCCGTGGCTGCCCACTCGCCATGCGCCTCGACCTCGAAGCGTCCGAAGTGGTCGCCGGTGCGTTCGTCGCAGTCAACTGGACGGTCACAGTCGACCGCACGCGCATGAGCAACAGCAGCTCGAACGCCGTGCGCCACACAGCGCTCACACGCGTCATCGACATCGCGTCCGGACGCCCCGTCGACATTGTCCACTCCAACATCCATTCGTGCGAGTTCGGGTCGAATTGCAACCCGTTCCGTCACGGCGAGCGGTTCGTCGACAACACGCCCAACAAGGTCGCGAACGTGTCACTGGCGGCTGATGACGTCATCACCACTACGACGGTCCCAGCAGTCGTCGTCTTTACGTCGCAGCACGAGCTCCGCTTCCCGTCGCCGGGGATCTTCTCGGTCCTTGCGCACATTATCCTCCCAGGCGCCAACAGCTCGAGTGAGCGCTTCGACTACGCTGTCTACCAACAACTGACTGTCAAGGAAGCACCGACCGCCGCGCCATCTGTCGCCACACCGTCAAGGAACGCACTGTCGATTGGCGGAATGGTCGCGATCGTCATTGGGGCGGTTGTACTGGTCGTCCTTGGCCTCTTCTTTGTCAAGCGACGACGGAGCCGCGGCACCAGAGGCTCAGGAGCGCCTGCGACCGTTCCACTGCACGCGAGCGTGTCCATCATCCCTCCACGCGAGAAGACGACGTTCAACGATGGGTACGCCGAGCTCAGCTCGATCCCCATGCTCGGACGGCCACGACTCGGGGCGGCCCCCCATGCACGGACAGGCGGTGGCCGGTCCGACTACCTCTCCGGACGCGACACTGCAGCGCCGACAGTACCGACCGCAGCCGCGAGCCACCGTCCTGGCGACATGGACATCCGTGACTTTGGCCCGACCATCCAACGGTCCGGACCGACTGCCGACAGCGCGGCGCGTGCAGCGGCTGGGCCGCCCCACGACATGGCCGACTCGACCTTCACGATCGGCTTTAGCTACCCCGACACGACCATCTCGGAGGACCTCATTGTACAGCGCCGCACCCGCCAGCATTCGAGCGGCGGCGACTCGGTGGGCACGGACCTCGACACGAACGACTCGTACTTTGTCACGGACGGCCTCTCGACCACGTCGTCGCGCATCTTCTTGTCCGACACGGAGCTCTCGGTGCTCATGGAAGCGGATCCGTACGCGAGCCGCTTCAGCGACCGCGACAGCGAGAGCCTGAGTGAGCGCTTCAGCCAGGGCTCGGATGCGAACCCGGACCTGCGCAACGAGGAGCTGTGATCGTGTGGCTCCTTCTCCTTCTCTGGGCGTATTTATCTAGCGCGCGTTACGCCCACGTCGACTCCCCCGTGCGTGTGTTGTAGTAGTACGTCCGCCCCGACGCCTCGTCGACGAGCGTCAGCCACTCGTCGGTCGTGTCGTAGCTTGTAACAGCAGCAGTGGTCGTACTGGTCGCATAGTCGCTGTTTTCATCCACTGTATACTCTGTCACGTACTGGTACTCGTTCGACTCGAGAAACTCCGTGTACGTCTGTGCGCTCTCGTCGTTGTCGCCTGCGTGTGGTCGCTGGCTCGAAGTCTGCTGCTGCTTTGCTGCTTTCCGGAACGACACCATGTCGGTCCACGCGTGGGTGGCTTTGTGGCCTCTTGTGTGGATGATGGTGAAGCACCCGAGGCAGTACGGGTCCTGGCACACGTAGCACCAGCGCGTGGCTTTCATCTTGTCGCACTCAATGCAGCGCAACGCGCCCATCGGCGTCCACGCGTGCGTCTCGCGCTTGCTGCTCCGGTGGAGCTTCTCAAAGCACGCGTCGCAGTACACGTCTTCGCACTGGTGGCAGCGGCGACGGGCGTCCTCTTCTTCGCACTCGACGCACACGTGGTCGTCGTCGTCGTCGTCATTGCTGACGTCTGGTGCCGGATCGGACCCGGACGCACCGTCACGGCTTGCAAGTGTCGCGCCTGCTGCGTCAAACGGGGTTGGCTTCTTGCCTGAAACGCTGAAGAGGTCCCCGTCGACGGGGTCCGGGATGATCTGTCCGGTTCGGAGCACCAGGTTCCCGTCGGCTTTCGTGTAGCCGCTGGAAGGCGGTGCCCAGATGGCGTCCCCAGTCTGCAGATGTGCATTACAAAGAGTAGACTGTCATGAGTGCCACCCGCGTCGTCTCAGCTGTGGTAACACATCGAACGCACCTCTTGGTGGTAGTAGAACCACGACGACGTGTCTTCGTTCCAGTACTCGACCCACGACCGCGCGAGTCGTACGAGCTCCGCGTTGCGCTCCTGTCGCAGCCGCTGCACGCACGTCTTGGCCAAGTACGCGCGCATGGTCTTCTGGATCGCAGTCGCGGCTTTCGCGCGCCACCGGTTCTTCTCACGGAGCGCGAGGAGCTTGAGCTCCGTCGACAACCGCGACCTGGTAGGAAACGAACCACACCGTCAGGCGAGCAACCACGATACGCAGCGAGAGCCAACGCGCATAGCCATTCCCACCCACGCCCACGTACCGATGGCCGCGGTACACTTTCTGGATCTTCGTCGCTGCCGCGTGCTCACGCGCTCGCCGTTGTGCGTCAGCCGCGCGCTTGTCGCGCACCACGCGTCTTGCGATCCGTCCTCTCGCGATCCGCTGGATCTTGGTAGCAGCTACACTCTGGTACCGCTCGATCTGCCGCCGAAGGAACTTCACTCGCCCCAGACGGCCACGGTACCGGCGCTGGATCACCCCCGCCGCTTGCGTGACGCGCCGGTCTCGTTTCAGCGTGGCGACAACCCGACGGGTCTGGCGGCCACGGTACAGCGCCTGGATCTTCGTCGCAGTGACAAACTGCGTCCGCTCATGCGTCAAGGCCGTAGCGCGGCGTCGTGCCAAGTACCCGCGCGCCAGCGCTTGGATCCTCGTCGCAGCGTACTGTCGCTTCTTGTGGCGCCGCTCGAGTCGCAGGAACTGACGGGCGACGCTGCCACGGAACTGGCGCTGGATCGTCGACGCCGCTGTGCTCTGTGCCACAAAGAGCTTCTGCGCCCGGACAAGCGCTGCGAACAAGCGACCGCGGTAGCCTCGCAGCGCACGCTGGAGGACGCAGGCTGCGTCGAGTTGACGCGCGCGCTCTTCGAGTGCTTTCTCGTGTGCGAGATCAGTCGACCACTTGGTCCACGCCTGTTGGCACTTGCGCTGCGCCCAGTTGAGGAGGAACTGGTCGAGCTTCTTGGACCCCTTGTAGAAGAGGTACGCGTGGAGCTTTTCGTCCTGTTTCTCGCGCGCAACCACGTGAGCCCACTGCTGGAACGCAACGCCTTGGAGGTTGAAGAGCAGTTGGCGGAAGATACGCTCGACTTTGTCACGGCCCCAGCGCTTGAAGTAGAGCTACGCACACACACACAACACACGATACTGACTCGTAAAGACGCTGGACCGACGTGGAGGGAACGAAGTCGGACGCCCACCTCACAGCCACGTGCAAGCGACGAACCGACGTGCGAAGGTCGGTCGCGGGACATATTTTCTGCGCAAACACAATGTCGTCTTTCACGAGGCGCGTGAGGTGCTGGACGCTCGAGAGAGCGGACGCAAGCTCCTTCCGAAGGTCGTCGCTCCGTTGGCTCGCGTGGGAGCCTACGTTTTGTCCGCCTCTAGGCTGCTTTCGTCGTAGAGCTGTTCGTCGAGACCGGGGCTGCTGCGAGCCAGTGAGGTGTGGCAGCGTCTTCGTCGTCGTCTCAAGACTCAGTGTCGGCTGCCCCCGACACTCGCTAGCGTCGCCAGTCAGCTCTGCCTCGAGCATCGCAATCTCGTCCAGCGACAGTCCGAGCGCTTCGCTCGCCTGCGTCCGGTTCCGGTCCTCTTCGACAGTGGCGACTTCTTTCACGGCGACTGCGAGCGCGGTCGCGGCCGCGTTCACAGTCGGGAGCTTAAAGATCGGCAGCACGTGCTGCTGCTGTTGCGTTGGACTCGCAGGGTCGAGTCCGACTTCGAACGGTGTTTCACCACTGTTCGTGAGAATCGGGAGCATGTCGAGCCGCGATCGCAGCACCGGAAGACTCGTCGTCCCACTCTTGTCACTGGACCCGGAAGACTGCGACGTCTTGTGTTTCAGAATGGACTGCGTCTGGTTTGGATGGCGCGCCAGCGTCTTCAACCGCATCATCGCCTTCAAGTCGTCGTCTCCAGCAGCGAGCGATTGTTTAGCCGGACTCGGGAGCCCGAGCTGTTTTGCCAGCAACTCGACCCTCGCGATTGCTGCAGCAGACGTGACGTCGCTATCGCTTCGACGGAGCTGTACGTCTGCGATTTTGTGTCGCCATTCCGCTTGAAGCCTCGCCCTCGTTCGCTCGAGTTCCTCTAGCAGCTCGAGCTCATGGTCTGTCAAGCGGTGCAGCTCGTCAGTGCGAGGGGAGACGGTGGTGGGTTGTCCGCCTCGGTGCTGCACATTATTCGCGATTGGCTCCGTGGACTCGGCTGAGGTGCTCTCCTCTATGCTTGTGCTGATGCCACGCGTATGCTGCGGAAGAGAAGCAAAGTCGCTTGTTCTCTTCTGCTTCACGCCAGCCAACTTTCCGCCAAAGAGCAGCATAGATGATGGCGATGATGGCAAGAGTTCGGCTGGCCTTCTCAACAAGTGCCAGCATGCGACAAGAGTCGCCTAATATCGCCGATTTCTCCCAAATTAGGGCGATGACAGGCATGAAACCACGATGCGTCCAGACGCACGCGCTCTTGCGCTCGTGTGCATGCGAGCGAGGCGATGACCTCACTCCATGTACACAGTAGTCGCCCATGGCCATGACCGTCGCCTTCAAAATAAACTTACAATGCGTGTTGTTTCCTCCTCAACCGACCGACCTTCTGTCCGACTTCCTGTCCGACCAATTCCAACCAATCACCTTCTTCGCACCGCCTCATAGCTTAAAGTGCACGAGCATGAACGTCGCCGCGAGGCTCAGGATGACGTGCGAGAGCGCATTGTGGTTGAACCGCGACTTGGACGGACTCACAATGAGCCCCTGGACGAGCCCGCTCCCGAGCTTGAGCACGTACACGAGCAGCTCGTTGCTCGAGTGGCTCCACTCCCAGTCGAACGCCGTGGCGCTCGTGACGGCGCCAAACACCATGGCCGGGAGGTACCCGACAAAGAGGAAGAGCACGTGCATGCTGATGCTCGCCCAGATCGCGAGCGCAATGTACGCTGTGCCTGCGACGACAATGATCGAGTACGCCCACGACTCGCTTAAGTACCGACTCGCTGCGAGCGAGAGGAGCGCAAAGTTCGTCAAGATCGAAAACCCGAGCACAATGCGCCAGAGCGCGTCAATGAACCGGTCGACGGTCCCGCGCTGGACGTGGAACCCAAACACTTCAGCGCGGAGCACGAGCGAGTCGGTCTGTTTGTCAGCGAATGCGCGCATCGCGGCGAACGCGACGTGGTGCAGCAGGCCGCCAAACGCAGCCGAGATGCCGAGCGCGACAAAGTAGATGAGGTACCACTGCGGCGGTCGCTGCTGCTGCTGGTCGCTCTCCCCGCCGTCGTCTTTCGACGCAAAGAGCGCGACGTAGACTGCGAATGCAAAGCACTGGACAGCGAGGAGATAGTCGGTGATAAAGCACGCAGGCTGGGCGTCCCACTCTTCGCCAGCAGCGTCGCGGTACGACCAGAGCGACTGCTCGAGCTTCGAGACCGTGGCGCGACACGTCTCGGCGACGCTCTTCTTGCGCTGCTTGAGCTGCTGCGGACGGGGCTTGGCGGGTGCGGTCTCGATGCTCATGGCGTCGTCGAAGATCCTTCTTGGAGAAGGAGAGAGAGAGAAGGGGGAGAAGAGAGGAGAGGCTGGTCCCGCGCTTTCACTTGCTGGGTCGCTGTCTTCTTGCCAAGTGTGTGTGGCTGGTGGCCGCACGCGCGGCTCGTTCGACTGACAGTCACTGTTCAGTCCGCATACTTTATTCAAGTGGTTTGAGTACCGTGATCGCTTGCTTTTCGCACTAGAAGATTCGCAACGAGAAGAAGGGAAAAACGCAAGGAGCTGGCGTGAGCTGGCGTTTTTCTGCTCGAAATAACGGGAATGCTAAAATTACAGTCAGCAAGGAATCTCGCGGGACAACCTCTATACAATTTAACGATACAGTGTCTACTTTCGTAGATTCGTTCGTCAATTTGAAGTCACAATGGTTCACTATGTCCCTTGGATGTAGCCATCTGTTCATTCCCCAGCGAGGTGTACCACAAGGAAGGGCTCAACACATAAGTTACGCTGGCTCCGATCCACATCACATCAAATGACCTGCGGGCTGCGAGCTCCACACTGAACCAACCTAAACCTAAACGTCCACCTCCTGTTCGTCGTCGTCCTCGTTGCCGTCGTCGCCAGCGACGTCGTCGTCATCCACGAGCCCTCGGTCGTCCAGCGCGGCTGCGTGGCACGGACGCGTGCGTCGTCGACCGAGTGTATCGAGCGACACGAAGCTGTCGGTCGGGGACCGGAGCTCACATTGCCCGTCGTCGTCGTCCTCGCCGACGCTCGACGAGGACGGGAAGAAGAAGCTCGAGAGCGGTGTGATCGGCGACGCGGATGGCCGGACGTCCCAGTACCCCACGTCTCGCGTGAAGTCCGCGACCTTGCGCTCGACGTGCTCCGAGTTCGTTGGTGACGACACGCGGCTTGCGCGCAAGATCGCGATTGTGTTCCGGTCGTCAACGAGGATGGAGCTTGGGAGCGCGTCCTGTGTCGCGTAGATCTCGCTCCAGTCGGAGAAGCGGAACTGCCCCGAGTCGCCTGTGACGGGCGAGACCGCGAGTGTGTGGCTACCTTTTGCGCGCTGCCGCACTTGTCGGCGTGTGTTCATCTTGCGTTTCATGGAGAGCACGAGGAGGGCGACAACGCAGCCGAGAACGAGAGCGCAGAGCGCGCACGTCACGATGAACTGCCCAAGAGACATGCCGAACGGCAAGCCGGTCCCGTTCTTCGAGCTGCTTTCGGTGCTAGTACTGTTGCTGCCACTGCTGTTGCTGCTGGGGGTGGTCGTGTCTGCGTCAGCTACTGTGCGCGGCAGTGCGTCGTCGCTCGACGTCACAGAGACCGCCGTGTAGACCATAAAGTCATGGCGCTGGGTCGTCGCACCGCCCGAGATAACCACGTACGCAGCGAGTGTGTACTCGCCGGGCGTTGCAAACGCCACCTCATGGCTCGACTGGAACGTGATCGGTTCGTTGCGAGAGAAGCTGCTCGTGTTCGCTTGCTGGACTGCAGTCACGTTCGCGCTTTGGAACGCAACGTTGAATGGGTCACATCCGATGGGCTCTTCTTCGCCTGTTGCCGACGCGTTCGGTCGCGGGCAGACGTGGATAGCAGAGTGGGAGATCACGAATGGGTGCATGCCGAGGGTGCTGTCGCCTCCAGAGCTGCTACTGGAAACGATTGTTGCAAAGCGGTCGGGATCGTCGACGTGGGTCGGGTCCATGACGGTCCATACAAGCGGCATGGCGTCGCCCACACGCACGCTTGCGTTTCCAGTCGATAGTACAATAGCGAGAGGGCACGCAGCTCCAGACCCGGTCGCGACCAGTGTCTGTGTGGACACGTTGGTAGCGAGCGCGTCCGTGCGAAGTGTCCAACAGTACGTCGTAGTGCCATCGCGTGCATATTCTGTAGTGCCACATCCGATTCGTGAGAGGGAGAGAGAGGCCATTTGACACACAACACGTCATAATCTGAATAAATTACCACCAACCTACCTGACGCGGAGGAGGCAGTGAGCATTGCGCCAGCGGTGCAGCAAGCCGATACGATGGCTGCGCACACCACAGCTCGTCGCCAGCGTATTCTCGCCATCTGCGCTGATCCGCAGTCTCGTTCGCGTTGCGTCGGGTTCACGTGAAGAATGAATGGGAAGAAACTGAAGACGCCGGGAGAAGCACTGATGGCTCCAAACGAGAAGAGCCAGAAGAGAAGAGCGAAGGTCTCGGTGCCGTTGTGGCAGAGTAGACGGCGGAGGAGCAGGCGAGTAACTTGTGAAGGGTGGTAAGCTAGTACGTGTCGGACGTCTTGTGCTTGCTCGTTGCTGCGCAAATGAGAGATTAGCTGTGGAGCGACCCCGATGGAGGCAGCCCACGCAGCGCAGCAGCGTCACGTTCGACTGAGGTCGAGGTGGAGAGCGGTGGTGGACGTTGCCTGCCTTTTCTTCTAGGTTTTGCAACTTTATAACCGAATGGACGTTGATTGCAACGCTTCGCAGGCGCCCATTGTAAACAACTCAACGAAGCCTCTCATACTTTCATCTTGAAGTGCTTTTATCGGAGCTCATGCGTTCTGATGCTGAATTCTCAGCATGCGTCAGAGTTCCAGCCACCAATTCTGCAATGGCTCGGAACCACAACGAATCGTTCACGGCAACGCACGGTACCGCCTGTGGTGCGTCTGCACGCGCATGAGCTTCACGCAACACGCGAACGCGACGCCGCAGAGCGCAATCGCGACCAGAAACACTGGCCGGAAGCACGCGGCTCCGAAACACTTGGCCCTGTCGCTCTCTGTGGTGCTGCTCTTCGCGGCAGCTGCTCGCTCGTACACGTACGACGACAGCGGACTCAAGACGAACGGGTAGCCGATGCAGTTCGCGACGCTAAGGAGCCCGTAGTTTTTGCCAAAGTGCTGCAGCCCAAACGCTTCACGGATCATGACAGGGAACGTCCCAAACATCACGCCTTCGGCCACGCCCGCCATGGTCACGGGTACGAGCAGTGCCGTCGCGGGGACAAGAAGGAACGCAGCGAGCGCGAGCGCAGTGAGCAGCACAGAGAGCGCTGCAAACGCTGCACGCGAGTGCTTTCCGTGCTGCACAACCAGTCGGTCGGACGCGACGCCGGTCCCAAGCCGCGCGAGCGTGTTGCTCATCGAAAAGCTCGCGACCAAGAGCGGCACTTGGTCCATCGGGCCACCGAGCGACTCGACAATGAACGCGACGTTCGACATGACAAACAGGCACGCGCCGACCGTGATGAGCACTGCGACAAAGAGCAGCCAGAAGCGCGCGTCCGAGAGCAGAGCGAGCCCCGTCACGTCCTCGTCCTTGTCTTTGTCCTTGGCTTTATCGCCGCCGTGTGTAACGTGGTCAATTGGCAGCGTACTGATGCCGACGTTCGCGTCCACGACTTCCGAGTCACGCCGCCGTCTTGTTGGCCCACCACTGCGCACGAGCGCGAGCCAGCCGACCGCGCAGAGGGCGAACAAGAGCACACCGAGGAACGCAAAGTAGCCAGGTACGTCGCCGTCGAACGCGCAGTGGTACACGAGCGCAAACACTGCGCCGCCGCCGCTGTACGCAGACGTGAGCGCGGCCATGACTTTCCCACGGTGGGCGTCGCCAAACACGCCTTCGTTCGGCACGATGGACGCGAAGATACCGAACGCGCTGAGTTGGCCGACAGCGATGAGCGCGAGCCCGAGCAGCAGTGGACTCACACGCGCGGGCGTGTACGCAATCGCAGCTGCGAGCAGTCCGTAGACGAGCAGCAGGCCCGCGCCAGCAAGCGCGATGCTGCGGTGCGGCCCGAGACGGTCAAACACCACGCCTGGCAAGTACGACAGGTACGAGCCGAGCATGGCGAGCGACGAGACCGTCGCGATGCCCGCCTGCGAGTAGTGCAGCAGCTCCTTGAGCTGTGCATTCCACGCCGAGATGGCGTACAGCGAGCCGACACCAGTCATCACCGCCAGCCCCGCGAGGAGGCTGCACAGGCGGCGCAGCTCATCACGGCGCATCACCAGTCGGCGGGTGTGACTTCTTATGGCGAAAACGAACGCTGATTGGTGGACAATGGAGCGCACAATTGTACCAAGACCGCAAAGTGGTACAGTACCAAAATCAAGCCCATCAAGTACGTCACTGTACCACTACAGTACCTCTCCCACTTGTCATGTCTATCGGTCTCTATGGCTCTGCAGCTCTTTGGTGAATCGGTGCGTATTTTTGCCGCGCGGCGAACTTAAGGCTTGCCGCGAACGCGACGCCGCTGAGGCCGACGACAAGCAGGAAGACGGGCCGGAAGCACGCGTCGCCCACGCACTTGTCGGCGCTACCCCCGCTCTCGCTCGCTTGGCGGTAGAAGAACGAGCCGAGCGGGTTGAAGAAAAGCGGGAAGCCGAGCGCGTTCGCGACGCTCATGAGCCCAAAGTTCTTGCCAAAGTGCCGCGCGCCAAACGTCTCGCGCGTGAGCACTGGGAACGCGGCAAACATGACGCCGTCCGCAATGCCTGCGAGCGCAATCGGGACTGCGAGCAGCGACGGCGGGAGCGTGAGGAACAGCACGTGCGTCGCGGCCACGAGCACCGCTGCAACCGAGACAAAGTACACGCGGGGACAGTGCGCAAGCACAACGTCCGAGACCACGCCGCCGCCCAGACGCCCGCTGCAGTTCCCGACCGAGAAGAGCGCGACCATGGCCGGGACGTGCGACACGGGCCCCCGTCGCGACTCGACAATGAACGCAATGTTCGCCATCACAAAGAGCGACGAGCCGACGAGGATGAAGACGGTCGTGAAGAGCAGCCAGAAGCGTGAGTCACGCAGTAGTGCACGGCCAGTAATGTCGGCTTCTTGCACCACGGAATGGTGGTCCTGGTCCTGGTCCTGAATAGCGACGACTGGCGGCAGAAACTCCTCCATGGCTGTCGGGTGCGGCACCAAGTGCTCGTCTCCACTCTCTCGGTACAGTGCGAGCCACGCAAAGAGAAAGACAGCGAGCAAGAGCCCCGCCATGAAGCGGAAGTAGCCAACCACGTCGCCGTCAAAGTACTGGGTGTAGAGCAGCGCAAAGAGGGCGCCGCCCGCGCTGAACGCCGCGAGCTCGAGCGCCATGATCTTGCCGCGGTTCTGGTCGCCAAAGAGCCCTTCGTTCGGCCCGAGCGCAGCAAAGACGCCAAAGTTACTCGCTTGTCCGAGCACTGCGAACGCGACGCCGACTGCGATCGGGTGCATAAGTGCGGCGTGCGCTGTGATGCCCTGGGCGAGTGCGACATAAACAGAACAGAGCAGCACAGCGCCGAGCAGGACACTACGGTGCGCGCCAATGGCGTCAAACGCGGCGCCGGGCGTGACGGAGAAGTACGCGCCGAACGACGCCATCGAGCACACGAACGAGATGTCTGCCTGCGAGTAGCCGAGTGTGGTGCGCAGCTGCGCGTTCCACGCGGAGATTGCGTGGTTCGAGCCCACAGCGGCCATAAGCAGCACGCCCGCGCCGACGCTCACGTAGCGGCGCGTCAGGCGCGACGGCAACGGCGACGGCGGTGGGAGCGCATTCACAGGCTTCAGCGCACTCTCCGCACCAAAAGGAAGCATTCCCATTCGGCCTTCCAATAATTCTCCTACTGGTAAGTACCGGTAACGTTGGTACCGCAAATAACACCGAACCAACCCGACAAGCTCATGAAGCGCTCGATGCCGCTCGCGCGTGCGCTGCGCAGCTGGTCGGCGGGTCGAGAGAACGTGCGCTTTCAGTTCAAGTGCACGGCGTGCGGCAAGTGCTGCACAGGCCGCGGCGGTCGTGTGCGCGTG
>JAASGD010001209.1:0-12336 GCA_023334115.1 Globisporangium megalacanthum | reverse complement strand
CCGGCACGCGACAAGTGATGACGAACCAGTGGTTCTGCACGGCGCTCTTGCTGCGTCGACGGTAGGCCGACACGTTCGGCTTAGACGTGTGGAGCTTCCAGAGCGTCGGGTCTTCGAAGATGCCGTCTGTGCCGTCCCACGCGGCCTGTGCGCGCGTGAGCATGCTCGCAATACGGGTTTCTGCGGCCTCTTTGAGCGCCGTCTTTTGCTGCTCAGTGATGTGTACCACAGGCGTGAGGTTGCTTAGGCGCGGCATACTCTTGCGCATTGGGCGGACAGGGAGCGACGACGACGACGACTGTGTTGAATTGCCGCTGCTTGCGCTCTGCTCCTGCATCGTGTGTGACCGACCTGGCGCTGGCGCTGGCAGGTTGACATTGAACAAGATGGGCTCGGGCGTGCTAACCGCGGCGCTGCTCTCCTCCTGTAGTGCTGCGGTTGCTGGGCCGCCGCTATCGGAGTGGACCTCCATCTGTGCAGTGGCGAGCGAACGCGCGACTGACGGCTTGGACTCGCCTCTCGATGATGTGGCGGGCGGGTCGTCACTCTGTGGAAGCGACACAGTCCGCGGTTTCTTGAGACTCTCGACCGTGACGGAAGTTGCTGTGGTACAGTAATCTCCACTGTTGACTGCGACACAGTGAGACTCCAACAAGTACTAATAGTGACTGGGTGCGTTCGTCGCCTCGTGATTTTTTTATCCCGCACCAGAGCAGAAAGAAAGAGGGACACGTCTGCCGCACATGTCCCCCTGTGCGTCCATGAAACGAAGGTGAACGGAAGTTAGGTTTTTTGAACGGAAGTTTCAAATCGACGGAAGTAGGACTTCTCTTGCAGTGTGCAATATATCGGACATTTGAGGCGGCTGGCAAAAAAGCTATTTCAGTACATGTATTTGACCACGCCGCGAAGAAATGAAGGGAGCGTAGCCGAAGCAGGCACTGGTGGGCTGCCAAATGAGCGACTCGAGCGGCGCCCAGCAGTTACCTGCGTAGGCGGACCTAGCGACCGGAGTTTACTGAGCGGACCTAGCATAGAGCGTCTCGAATTCATCAATCGTTTCGTAAAAAGATGAACACGTCGGAGGCTCAAAGAGCCGACAAAGTCTTCACAACTACTGATTTAAGTTAATATTTAGGTGAAAAACAGTATATTGTACTTTCTATGTAATTTTCGCACAGTTTCGCACAGGAATACATTGTTTGTTGCACCAGTGGGAGAAGTCAACTTCCGTCGATTTGAACCTTCGGTTCATTTAGAAATACAGTAAGTGAATAGAAGGTTTACACCGCGCCACACCACCCACTGAACAGTTCGGATTTTGAAGATTTGATGGGACAAAATTCCAGTGTCTTGCAGTTCCAGCTCATTGGTGCAAATCTGACGAGATCCTCGACAGCCACGCAAAGTGCAAAATCTTTTCCAAGCTCGAGAAGATGTCCGAGACGATGCAAGACGTCGGCACCGAGATCGTGGTCCATGACCACCAAGCAACCAGATCTCTAGCGCTCGTGAGCGCCCTCATTGACGGCGCCGACTACAGCGCAGCAGTGGAGGCGATCCTCGCGCAGTTCCGGACTCAAGCAGAAAAAATGCTGCACGCCCAGCTCGAGCAGCACAAGCACCAGTCCGTGAACCGTGCTGACGTCCTCGCCATCTTCCAGGCGTACGTCGACGCTCAAGTTGCCATCCAGCAGAACACGGAGCAGCGCGTTCAAGCGGCTCTCGAGTAGAGCCACGTGGAGAGCTCGTGCGCGTTGGTGGCCCTCGTGGGCGAGCATGCGGCTGGGGCCAAGCGTGAGATCGAAGACAGCGTCGCTTGAGAGCTGGACACCGTTTGCGTCAACACGATCGCCAAGGTTCAGGAAGCAGCGATCGCGAGCCCCAAGGACTTCGCAAGCGAGACCTAGGACAAGCTTGACGCTGGTGTCAAGTCAGAGTGGGTGAAAGTACGAGAGGAGGCGACTGAAGACCTACAGAAGGATCTGTCGCAGTTCTTGAAGGAGGCGGATGAGCACATTAACAGCGTGCTGTTGCAGCTTGAGAAGGCGAAGGGTAACAGCGATCTGGCCAACGTGGACACAGCGCAGTCTTTGCTGAGCAGTCTCGAGGATCAAGTCGAGAGCAAGGTTCAAGTCGCCATCGAAGGCGTGCTCAGGAACTAGATGGAGGTGGCCACCCGCGACACGAAGTCACATCTGCAGAAGCACTTCTGTCATCTACTCGAGGGGTACGTGATGGGCGCGTTGGTGGACGCGCAGGCAACGGCGGTCAGTGCGGCGGAGGTTACAGCGATCAAGTCGACAACAACTATGATGTGTGCAACGGAAGCTCGCTTGCAGGTGACTCTCAACAACAAGCTGGCGGAGATAGCGCAGGACGTGGCTGTCGGCGGTTCGGGTGCAGCGACCGAGGTTTCGAGCGCGACCGTCGCGATGCGTCAGCACGTCGACACTGCTGTTCTGGCGACAGTGGAGAAAAACTTTGGTCATCTCGAGCGCCTGATGCAGCTCACGATGAAGATTGTGCTCGAGAATCACCTCACGAGAGCGCTCCTTTTGGGTGAGTCAACCGCCGACGAGTGTGCCCAGCGCCGAGTGTCTTCGACGGACATCAAGATTCGCCAGTTCGAGGATCGAGTGTCGTCAATGGTGATTGTCCCGCCAGCAGTGCCGCCTTTGGCAGACGTCATGACCGAGCCAGTGTTTTCCGAGAGCATACAGATCGACGACGGTAGTGCAGCAGTTGTATAAGCTACCAGTTCTGCGGCTCTGCAGATAGACGGAGGGTTCGCAGCTGTCGCATCAGCTCCAAGAGCCGCCACGTTGCAGATTGGCGGCGGTTTCCCAGCAGTTATTCAAAGCCCCGGCGCTGTCGAGTCCTCGGCCCCTCCGCTCAAGATACGTCGCCACCACTTGCCGACGGATCTCACACAGCGAATCAGGACGTGGGAATACCGTCATCGACACTGGCGGAGCCCAAGATGGTCGCTGATGCTGGCGCGGTGCCAAGTGAACCAAGCGAGAAGTGGCTGCTTCAGACGCTCTTTGCGAAGGTGTTCTCAAAGGAACCAACAAATGCCGCCTCGCCCGAATCTCTCTCCAGTTCCAACGCATCGGTCGAAGCTGCGTTGGAGCAAACTCTGGGAATGATCGCTCGGCTCATGACCGAGCAGCAAGATGAAGACGAAACTTCGAAGAAGATCGCCACCGATCTGGAGCGCATGCGTGTTCGTTAGCGCGAAGAAGACGTGCAGGCGCTGTGAGCCGCAGCTGACAAGCTGCCTGCGGATCTTCAGCGCATTCGTGAGGAGATCCAGCGACAAATGGAAGAGGAGTGAGAGACCAAAGGTGAGCGGTGTGTTCATCGCACCAGCGCGCTCGCCTCACACCACCCTTCATGCTCCATGCCGCTCGTTGAGCTTTCTCAATAACACGTCTACATTGCAACATTTGAAGTCTCTCGTTTGGTGACCTCTGCTCATGTAGCTCATACAACTAAACACTAGTCAAGCGCACTAGATACGCGCGAATGGTCCGCCCGCTATACAGGTATGCATGGCTTTGCCGTGCGGCTGGGTGCGCCGCCAGCGGCTAGTCCTTCATCTCCTCGTCCAGGTTTGAGGAGAAGATGGTCTCCAGCTGCATTGCCATTTCGTGGCCGATTTCTTGCATCCCACCGACGAGGATGTGCGGGGGGGGGGTGTAGAGCGAGGAGTTCTCCTCGGAGATCTTCTCGCACTGCCCGACATCAAGATACTCTCGGTGGCAAGCAATGAACGCCGCCATATCGACTTTGCAGGCGGCGCGACTGGCGCGTGCGGCGTCACCATGCGTCCGCACCAGCCGAAGTCGCGCTCAATTTGCGCCGACGACATCGGAACGGCGAACACGATCTTTGCCAATATGGGAAGAAATTTGTAGTTGCCGGAGGCCAACTGCTCCTGCCAGAACACGAGACCAAAGGCGTGTCCCCAAACGCGCTCGCCAGGTAGCCCGCAAACCCTTCCTCAACGCGAGCCTCCACTGCGTCCAAAGGGACCGCCGGCGTCTGGTTGCTTGTGTGGTTGAAGAATGACAACAACTCGCCAGGGAACGACGTCCCGGCGTCCTCGACAGCTCCTAGCGGCGTTGCTGGCGCAGATGCGCTCGAGCTGCGAGCGACCTGCAGCATCAACTTCTTGACCTTCTCGTGAATCTTGTACTTGATCACGTCGGCGATCTGAACACACTTCGCTGGTGGTACACCTCGCCGCGCGTTGTAGAACTTCAGTGTGTGGAGTAGCGTCCTTCTTAGGTCCTTGAACTCCGGCTGCAGCAACAGCTGCATCTCAAAGAGAAACGAGGTCGTGAGGCGGGCGGACGTGTCCGTGTACCTGCTGAAAACCCTCGAGCCGAGAACGTCTGCGAGGTGGATACACGTGCTCGCGACCAGGGGCTTCAACATGGAGGGACTAACTGCTTGTTTTTCAGGGCTGTTGACAGCTTTGTAGTGATGCAGCGGGAGGTCCGTGTTGAGCGTCGTCATTCGGAGCCGGAACAGCATGAGTAGTGTGCGAACATACGTTGGCCGCTCTGCTGGGCTCAGGTTGTTTAGCTCGGTGATTAGCCTCAGCAAAGACATGAGCTGGATCAGCTCGGTCTCTCGGCCGACGAGAGGGAACAGGCGGTGCGGTGACGACCCAACCGTGGATGTCGCGCGTGCGGGGAACCACTCCTCGGGTGGTGTCCACTTCTCCAAAACGCGCTCGATGACACGTGTAAGGCCTAGAAAGCGATGCGACCAGTAGTTGAGGAGCTGTACCGAGTTGCTCGGCTGCTGCCGGTTATCCATGTCGCAGACCGCCTCGAAGAGAGCGCCCATGACCTTCACGTCGTTTACTAGCCGGACAGTATCGCGGATGTCGTTGACCAGCTCGGTCATGTCTGGGTTGTGTGAGGTGCGACGAGACTCGATCCCAAAGGCGTGGTTCGTCGCAGCGTACGACACGTGGGCGACGCACCACTCCCTGTCGAGGTTGATGTAGATCCTCATAATCCACTTCACATAGCTCCCTCCGTCGCTCACCGCCGCAAACAGGTCCGGCTTCTTGAGCCCAAAGTTGTCCATGACCTCGGAAAGCCATCGCTTGAACGGCTTCCTGATCCCCTCACCACGTTCCCCGTAGTCAGGGTTGAAGCGCCGTACGCCAAGTAGGATGGACTTCAGCTTCCAGTTGTCGTCTACAAAGTACATGCGAACACCAAGGCAGGAGCTGCCTTGTGTCGGACTCGTCCAGAAGTCTGCAGCCAAAGTGAGGCACTGTGCGCCACTGGTCATACTCCGCTGGGTGTGCCGCGCTGCCTCCGATTTGGTTGACGCGTACATCTCAATGATGCTCTGAGTGACGTTCTTCCTGTTCAGCGACGCTCGGAACCGGTCTTGAACGAAGACGTCGTTGATCACAATAGAGTCGTCGTACTCTCCAAAGTCGAATGGAAAGTTGTTGTACACGATCCGCCGTGTTTAAGCGAGCAAGCGCAGATGCGCTGGGTCCATTGAGAACAGTGGCGACGGCGTCAGCAACTCGATCTCTTCGTCCCGAGAGCGCTTGTTGTCAGCCTCCACCTCGGTCTTGTCCGACACGACTTCGTGTGCTTCCCTTAAGTGTGTTGTTGCGTTGGTAGTCTTGTTGCCGTAGAAGGCGTAGAAAGTCTGGGCGTCGCGACACGCCTGGCTTTCGAGGCAGATCCAGTCTATTTGCTCGTTCGGTGGCTGGTTTATGCCCTTACGTCCCATGTAGCCCTTGCCGAGCCCCCTCACGCCCCACTTGAACAGCACCGACCACTCCCGTGCTTGCTGAGGGCGTAATTCGAGCAGCGAGCCCTCGTCCAACGTGAAGTTCTTCACGGCATCTTCGACAGCAGCAGGAACTGGTGCCGTTGTGGCTGCTTCAAATGATCCAACAGCCGCATGTATGCGCGGCTCGCATACCTACATCAGCAAACACACGCTGGTCACGATGGCGGCAGCTGCGTACCGCGACAGAGAAGCTCGGACTGTGTGATCTCCGACACAGGTGGCGCAGTTCTCTGCCAGTAGACTGTCATTCGTGCCGTACGAATGAACCCAAAGAGAGTCAGTGCCGTGCGTATGTGAATAACGTAGATGTCCGGACAATGGCGACCCGGCGTACCAGATGCGCGGTTGCTTGTGGGAGTGTCTGCACGGGTCTGCACGCGTTTGACGTGCTGCTTGACAGCAAGGAGCGTGGGTAGCAGCTGTAAGTCAGCGCCATGCAGGAGTACGTCGCGTAGATGCCAAAGAGGGGTCGGTGTCGTACCAGAGGCTCGGTGGCTGGCGCGTGCGGCGGCGCGGACCTCTGCGCGCGTGTGGGCAAGCGAGTCCCGCTTGATATGCAAATTTTGCTATGTCTTTTCGAATCAAAAGATATGGTGTGCCGTATCATCCAATCCGCGTGTCGGAATGTGAAGGTTCATGCGTTGCAGCAACAAAAAACTGATTGTTTCCCTTGTAGCAACATGAAGATTCAAAAATGTGATGGTTCACTCGAGAAGGTTTACTGCGACAAATTTACAATGATAAAATCTGACGGAAGGTGAGATTTGCATATTTAGGTTCAGTTGCTGAATCTTCGTTACAGGGATGCCCCTGTGCATCCGACTCACACATCTGCCAGTTTTGAGGCAGACGTATCCAGACGCGCACGTCTGCCTCAAAACTGGCAGCTGAACTTAGACTTGGCGAGACTTGGCCCAAACCACTATTCACAGTGTCTGGAGGAGGTCCAGAGGTTCAGTTTTCAGAAAAATACCACTGTGAAGATGAGAGTGGGACAGCAAACCAAACTCCACAAAAACACTGCTTTTGAGATAGCAAAACAACCACGTTAGAGATAGAGTACCCCAACATACGTGGGGCCTCGGCGCTCGATGAGCCGAGCGGAGCGAGGGTCAGCGATTAGAAGAGGCGAGCAAGCCGAAGCGCAACGCTGCAACGCGTTATTTTTTTCCTTCCCACCTGCAGGGTGGGTGCCCCTTTTCTACTCTGTAGACTGTCTATATTCGTGCAAAAACATGTAAACCCTTTCTATGATGATATCCAGACACTGTGGCGTGAGCCTGCCAGACTTGGCAACCAGCCAAGTCTGTTTCACGGTCTCGGCCATATCTTGGTATTTAGAACAGAATGGCAACGTACCAGGTCTAACTGACCTGTTTTGTTACAGGTTTGAAAAACACGGATTTACCAGGTATTACGGTAATGAAAGTATTGAACGAAATAAAACTTTGTAGGAAAGTTGCGGATGAAATAAAACACTCGGAATAAAAAACGGTGGCCGACAGCCGTTCATTCCCCCTCCCAGATTTGCATGTCGTTTCGCCTTTCCCGCTCAACTACACAAGCAACCTCGCACGCACCCTCGCATGCAAACCTCGCCGCGTTCGAACGCTGGTACGCGTGTTCATCGCGTTCGATTGTGTGCTGACGTGTCTAACTCGTTGTCTAACTCGTTATCTGTCTGTCTCGCTGCGTCTGCTTCGGTCTGTGTCTGTCTTGCTCTGTCTCGCGCTTCGTACTTGTGTGGCTCGAATTGTGCGCGCTCGCTTGCTTTCACTTGTAGCTCCAGGACCCTGTGCGCTATCGAACGACTCGTCCTCCGACTAATGCGTGAACGGACGGCTCGTGCTCCGATTCGGGAGTGAACGAACGACTCGTGTTCCAACTCTACGTGAACGAACTACTCGAGCGTGAGCGGCCGACTGGGCTGCGATTCGAGAGTGGACGGACGACTCGTGTTCGATCGCTTTGCAGTGCGGTGAGTCTCCGTTGCTCTTCATTGTGCAACCAAACGTGTGCGGCAGGTGACTACTGTGACTGTGCTAACCCCGCCCAACGTGCTGCTTGCATCGTTATTTTGCAGCAAACACCAGGGAAGTTGCTCGCAGACTGGGCGTTCAAGGCTCTCCACACCACCCGCACTTCGTTCGCTACACGAGTCGCCGCTCAAGACTCTCTCCGCGCACGTGAATCTGAGCGCAAGCCCCCGCTTCAGACGCACGCCGCTCAGTAGCTACTCCCCCGTACTATATTGCCACTCCGATGGTGCTCACTGTCCAATCGCTTGAGACTCGCCGCGTGTGAGTCGCTGCACCAGAAGAGCACACATTTTGTAGTAAGTAATGCACGACGTCATTAGTGTTGCTTTCTATTGTACGTGGTCACGTGTGCTGACGTGTTCGCTTGACGTGGATAGAGTCAGTAAACCTGCACCAAGGTTTCACCAGGTACAACCAGGTATGGTGGTGTATGTTATCAGGAACGCTACCACGCCGTCCGTGCTAACTAGAATGGGCTTGTATGGTGCAATGGTGCAGAACAATGGCCAGAACGAGGAGCGTGAAGAGGTCCGAGTACCAGACGATAGGCAGGTCGAGAAGCTAGAGGTCGGGCCGTCAGTGACGGCGACAATGACGGTCATCCTGCGCAGCCAGCCATGGCCAGCGAGTACCTTGGCGAAAGTGAGGGCGGTGAACAAGAAGGCAGTTCGAGTGAGCGACCATCGAAGGAGCGAGCACGAGACAGTGAAGATTGCATGACGAGCGAAGCAGATCCCGACGACGACTCGAACACCACACTTCCGCTGATTCGCTCAAGCACGACCACAGGTTTGGGAAGCATTCAAGACGTACTTGGTGGAGTACGAACGGCGAATACATACGTGCATTATGGTGAAAGATAGGATCGAGGGGGGACGTCGTGAAACGCAAAGCCATCTTGTCGAAGTCTGCTACGGCCAAGACCACAAGCACCCAGCTGGTGCCGCAAGAGATTGGTAATTTAAAGCGCCCATACATCTGCACGTACAGCTGGGGACCACCGCGCGCGGAAGCTGGCCGGCGCACCGGAGCGCGGCCAAAGAGACTGATGCGTAGATGCGGATGCCCGCTTTACTTCCTCGCGCAAGCCGCCCGCGCACCAAACGGAGAGTGGAGCATCGTGGTCAAGCGAGAACGTCTGGGCACAACCTCGAGACCGCGCAATGCGTTGCCAGTCAGTACCCACGCAACCGTATCGTTCCTCTCGACTCGCTGCTGATCCCGAGTATGAAGTTCATGATATTAGAGACCACTCGACTCACATGGTGGACTCTAAGGATGTTCGCAACTTCTGTATGCGGTTGAAGTCGAGCAGTGGGTAGCTTCATGATGTCACACAGGACCTTACACAGCCATTTTCACTGACGATGTGACATCCTCCTGTTGTGTGCGTGCGTTCATGGGCACCAGGTGGACTGTGGTCCGACGTCTAGCTGGTGTCCGAGTTGCTGGTGGCGTTCAACCTCGAGAAACCTGGGAACATCGCCAGTATTCTCGGAGACGGAGACGGACTCACTGGTGTCATCTCGTTCAGCACCCAGCACAGGTCCGAGTCGCTGTCGTGGACAAGAACTTGACGGAGGTTAACGTGCTGATCGAGATGCAGCTTGGTGCGCGCGTGCTTCATTGTCACTTTCACGTCTCGAAGTACGTGAAGAATGTCGTGCTAGAACCGTAGTACGGCGGCTTTCGCAGGGACGACTACATGCAGCTGGACACGATCTTCCGTAACATGACATACACGGTGGACGAGGGCGTGTATCGAGTGCGGAAAGAGGAGCTCATGCGCGTGGCGGCGCGGAGAGGCAATCGAGACGGCTTGTTCATGCAGAACTTCAACACGTCATGGGATGGCTGTCGTGCGATGTGTGTGCGGTACGAGCGGAAAGGCCTCCCACACTACCGCAACAACACCAACAACTACCTCCAGTCGTTCTTTGGTCGTGTGAAAAAGCATGTGTTGCGCCACCATACCATGCGCGACTGCTTGGAGTCGCATCTGAGCCAGTCGAATGCTATGGAGGACGAGTACATGAAGATGACTGTGGGAGTTGGCACTCGCTGGAACGCTACGTACGACGATGAAATGAACGCCGTGCTGACCGTCGCGACGGACCGGGCGACCGAGAGCATCCTGCCTGAGTATGAGGCGGCAAGGCGTTGCGCGAGCAACTTTGTCTTCAGCGAGACCGACGGTGGCTGCGTTCAAGCACGAAGCCAGAGGGGTACCACGACGTCATTTTCAACCCGATGTCTTGGCTGTGCACTTGCGAGTTCGGGACGACAATGCGCCTTCCATGCCGTCGCGTTCTCGCATACCGGAAGTTGAGTGGCGTGAGACCGGTCGTCCCCGTAGCTGCCATATTCGCAAGGTACGCATCTGGGGCCACAAAGTTTACCTGGTTTCTCTAGGATTTCTCAGGTTATTATTGCAGAGGTCTAACATTGTGTGGTTCCTGCAGATGGCGACGATCGCGAGGTGCAAACACGGTGGGGGCGTCATCGGTGAAGACGAATACGAGTACGTGTCGCGTGCACGAGCTTCGCATTCATCCGTTCATCAGAGCGCCACCAAGGCGCCCTCGAAGCGAGCGAGACAAGGTCAACGAGGCCATGAAAGTGTGCACCCAGGTCGGCAATGCCATAGCCGAGTTGCCAGATCACTTGTACTCGAGAGCCGTCGACGAACTCAGAGCGTGGATCGCCAGAATTCGGCGAGGATCCTACTCGAAGGCGCTATGTTCCGAATCTGTTCCGCCACTCAAGGCCGAGCCTGTGCTGAACGCCGACGTACCATGCAGACGAGAGGACGCAGTTGAAGTCAACAACAGCATGCTCGGTGACTTCGACTACCAAGCCAACCAAAACGATCTCAACGTGCAGCAAACGTAGGTGACACTGGTAGATGACAACCCGACGTTCGACGCAGCTGTTGGCAAGACTTTGCTGGCCGTTACAAGCGAAGTTGCGGGCAATCAACAGGCACCCGTGGTCTCAAGCGTCGTGTCTGCAAGCGAATCTCCCGCACCGGCAACCATCACGGCTGAGAACCATCCACCCACGACATTGAGCGTCGTTGAGCAAGACAACCAAGTGCCAGTGACTCCGAACGTTGTTGGGACCAGCCAGGCGACAGCGGCTATGGACGCCATTGCTGCAGACCAGGCGACAGCGACTGCGGAAGACTTTGCTGCAGGTCAGGAGACGGCTACTGCCGAACGACCTGAGACAGCGAACTCGACTGTCACGAGTAGCAGATACATTGGTCCACCGACAGCCAACACCACACGAGTCGTCGTCGGCAACAACGAGGCTGGTGTCGTCAAGGACGGGTGGTCGTACAATCCGATCACAGGTCTTGTCCCAGTGTCCACGAGCCCCGTAATTCGTCTCAACCCCAAGGTCAGGCCACCCGGCCGCCCGATGAAAGGTCTTAATCAAGCGGCAAAGGCAGCTAGCAAGCAACGAGCTTCCTACAAAGCTGGACAGGCGTTATGCACGGCTCTTGCGGGTAAAGACGTCGTTGCCATCGTCAAACAGTTCAAGGCTCGCGCTCCCGGTCTGCTGAGCACACACGCGTACCTGACGAGGGGCACCATGAAGATCACTGCTGGGTCCGTGGCCAGTACAGTGAAATAGCTGGAAGAACCTGGTGAATCCTGGGAACCCGATCTCGTCGTCGGTGTGTTGCCGGAGTCTCTCGCGTCGAGAGCTCGAGTCGAGATCACCAAGCACGAAGGCAACTTTATCGACCAGACAGCGCCAGTGTCCAGCATGATCGTTGGAGTCCAGACCGGCGGTCTTCGGCGGTCTACTCGCGAACAAGTTGAAGCAATGCAGTATCTTCACACGCTGAAACGCACAGCAGACCGAGGTGTGGTGTTCTGTGGATGGCTCGAACTCTATGTCCTCAGAGGCTCCGAGGCAGACGCAAACAGCAGCTCACAACGCGAGTTCCTTGCACTGTTCCTGAGCTGCAGCCCCCTCGAGCCACTCCTTCCCACGCTCAACTACCAGAATCTGTACCGCTTCCAGCGTGGTGAGCTTCTGAACGACAACGAACTGCTCGCCTTTAGGTACGTCTTAGAGCAGTCGTTCCTGCAGTCCAAGATGCTCCTGCTACCGCCCACGGACGTGCCACCAAAGTTGACGACTGTGGTCAAGTCAAGCTTCGAGATCCCAGTCACTGCGGTTGCTACACTCCGGGTGGCGACTCAAGACGAGCTTCTCCTTCCGCTGAATCTCAACCGGGCGCACTGTGTAACGGGCTCTCCTATCCCATTACATGGAGATTGATGTGGACCACATCATCTCGAGCGTACCACTGGGATACGGCTACCGAGGTGGAATACCGGTATTACCGTGATGTACCAACGTGCATGAGATGACATCATGGGATGATGTCATGGAACATTCCAGCACACAGGCACGTGGTGATTCAGAGTAATCATCACTG
>JAASGD010001208.1:0-12346 GCA_023334115.1 Globisporangium megalacanthum | reverse complement strand
GTCCACTCTCCCTGCGCCATCAAGCTTTAACCGAATTCCCCATACGCCCAGCAAGGAGACAAGCTCGTCCTCGTGTCCTTGTTTGACCTCAGCAATCTGCGCTCGCTCACGCGCGTCCTCGGGCACTGACCCGCTGAGGCGTCGGAGGTTCTTGCTGCACCAGCACTCTGCAGGTGGCAGCTACACTACTTGTAGACACGCCAGAGCCGGAGGCATGCGCAGCAAGTGGCATCTACCACCTCGCGTTGATGTGATTGACAGGACGATGCTGGCAGCCAGCACCACTGGATCACATCGAGTTCAGAAGTGCGACAGTCGAAACATGCGATAGTTCTAAAAGAAAGTAAATGCTTGAAAAAGTGTCAACAAATAATCCAGATTCAATTGTTTGTGTCACATTCACACGAATCCTTTTGGGGTTTCCCTAAAGGAGGAACATTCTTGTGGCCCACACTGAATGCGCAAAATGCATATCCTTCATTACATGATATTCCAGCTCAGTAAGCGCTTCACGCACTTGCATTTTAAGTGTTTTGCCGTTTCCTGTGCCTTCGCATAATGATATCCTCTTCTAAGCGAACGTGGTACAGTAAGTCAACTCGATGTGGCCTGTGATACAATGACGAGGTGTTCACAAGATCGCACTCTTTTCATTTTCCAAGTGACGTCCTTGAGCTCACATCGCAAGTCGCACTTTGACTTTACAACCCCCACCAGCCAACCCACCCCACTCCAACCCTCACGATGGCCATGCGAAGAGACGGACTGCACGCAGCTCCTGCCAGCAGGGGCTTTGACATGTACGCCAGTAGCAGCGGCACCACCCGACGCGCCATCTCGCGCCAGGACCTGCAGCACGCGCGCCGCATCGTCGTCAAGATGGGCACGAGCGTCGTGTCCACGAACGGCGAGCCAGCGCTCGGCCGCATCGCGTCGATCGTCGAGCAGATCTGCATGCTCAAGCGACAGGGCAAGGAAGTGCTGCTCGTGACGAGCGGCTCCGTCGGCATCGGCCGCAAGCGCTTGAACAAGCAGATTTTGCTCTCCGCGTCGCTGCGGACGCACGTCCAGGGCAACCAACAGATGCTCGCGCTCGAGAAAAAGACGGGCGCGATGGCAGCGGCCGGGCAGATCGGGCTCATGTCGCTCTACGAGACGCTCTTCTCGCTCTACGACGTCGCGTGCTCGCAAGTGCTCGTGACTGCGTCCGACTTTAAGACCGCGAAGAACCGCGCGAACATGCGCGACACGATGCTCAACCTCCTCGAGCTCGACGTGATCCCGATCGTGAATGAGAACGACGCGGTGAGCGCGGCGTCCGACGGCTCGGTCTTCAGCGACAACGACTCGCTCGCGTCGCTCGTCGGCGGCGAGATCAGCGCCGACCTGCTGCTGCTGCTCACGGATGTTGAGGGACTGTACAACAAGCCTCCGAGCCAGCCGGGCGCCAAGATCATCCCAGTCTTCCGCACTGACAGCGCGAACTTTGAGATTGGCGACAAGTCGGCGGTCGGTCGAGGCGGGATGGGCTCCAAGATTGACGCGGCGCAAGGAGCGATCAACCGTGGAGTCAAGGCGGTCGTGATCGCCAGTGGCTTCAAGTACGGCATCATCATGTCAGTGATCACTGGCGGGAACCACGGGACGCTCTTCGTCGCAAACCCAGATGTGCCGTCGTCCGAAGCGTCGGCGGAGGACATGGCGATCGCTGCGCGGGCCGGCTGCCGTCAGCTGCAGAAGCTCAGCTCTGACGAGCGCGCGAACATCCTGCAGCGCATTGCCCGTGATCTCGTCGCGCAGAGCGACGCGATCCTCAAGGCAAACCAAGCGGACTTGTACGCTGCGGAGGCGTCGTCACTGGACGAGGGGCTGCTCGCGCGGCTGAAACTCACGAAAGCGAAGCTCGAGACGCTCGCCGACGGCATTGCGAGCATCGCGCGACAGGACGAGCCGATCGGGAAGCTGCTCCGGCACACGGAGCTCGCGTCCGGCCTCGTGCTGCGCCAAGAGACTGCGCCGATCGGCGTGCTGCTCGTGATCTTTGAGAGCCGCCCCGACTCGCTCCCACAGATCGCGGCGCTGGCGCTGCGAAGCGGCAACGGACTGCTACTCAAGGGCGGCAAGGAGGCGGCGCACAGCAACGCAGTCTTGCACCGGATCATTGTGGACGCGGTGGCGGCGGAGACGGACGGTCGCGTGAGCCAGAGCGTCATCGGACTCGTCACGTCGCGTGAAGAGATCGCAGACCTGCTGCGACTCGACGACGTCATCGACCTGTGCATCCCGCGTGGCTCGGGTGCTATGGTGAGCAGCATCAAGAAGAACACGCGCATCCCGGTGCTCGGACACGCAGAGGGCGTGTGCCACATGTACATTCACCGCGACGCGTCGCTGGCCACGGCGATCGCACTGGCAGTGGACGCCAAGACCGACTACCCTGCAGCGTGCAACGCGCTCGAGACGCTGCTGGTCGACGAGGCGCTAGTCGCGAGCGGACAGGCGAAGGCCGTGCTCGCAGCGCTCGAGGAAGCGGGCGTGACGTTGCACGTGGGACCGAACGCAGGAAAGCTGGGGCTCAGCACGCCGCGGTCGCAAACGACCACGGCGTTGTCGACGGAGTACGGCACGAAGGAGCTGACAGTCGAGGTCGTGGGCGGCCTGGAAGCGGCCGTGGAGCACATCAACGCGCACAGCAGCGGCCACACGGATTGCATCGTGACGGAGAACGCGGCGGCCGCGGCGCAGTTCCAGCAGGACGTCGACAGCGCGTGCGTGTTCCACAACGCGAGCACGCGGTTCGCCGACGGGTACCGCTTCGGACTCGGCGCCGAGGTGGGCATCAGCACGGGCCGCATTCACGCGCGCGGGCCCGTCGGCGTTGAGGGGCTCCTCACTACCAAGTGGAAGCTCTGCTCCGAGCGCGGCCACACGGTCGCGCAGTTCGCGAGCTCGCACGCGCAGCCGCTCGCGTACACGCACAAGCAGCTCGCGCTTATCGAGTGGGACGCGAAGGTGGCGCGTCCGCACAGCAGCCGCCTCTAAGGCGTCCTGATTAATTGATTGATTGATCGAGAGAGAGAGCAAGAGAGTGAAGCAAGACAACGTATGGTCCTTCCTAAGCCGCCGTTAGTGTGTGTCCATTAGTACTCGTGCTCATTGTCCTGCAAAGCGTCCTGCTCGTCGTCCTGTGCGCGCTTCGCCCGCTTGCGGCGGTCCGTGTCGGCGATCACCGAGAGGTCCCGGGTCGCCTTGGCCCGCAGCGTGTCGATGTCGTCCGCGTCCTCCGCCCACTCGAGCACAAGGTGGCGGCCGTACAAGTGCGAGCTCGCGAGTGCCGAGAACGCGCTCTGCGCCTCCTGCTCAGTGAGGAACTCGACGAACGCGAAGCCGCGGTGCTTGCCGTCGAACTTCTTGGGCATGCGCACGCGCTTGAGCTGCCCAAACGCGCCAAAGAGCTCGCGGATCTCGTTACTCGTGGCTTCGAATGCCACGTTGCGCGCAATGATCTTGGTCTGGCGGCCGCTGTCCTTGTCGCCCTCGCCGTCTGCTTTCCGCTTGGCCGCCGGCGCGAGCTTCTTCTGGGAGATCTTGAGGTTGAGCGCGTGGCCGTCGAGTACCGTTGCTTGCAGCGCTGCGATCGCCGCGTCCGCGTGCTTGGCGTCGTCAAACTCGACAAAGCCAAAGCCCATGGAGAGGAGGCCGCGCTTCGGGTCCTTGCGCCGTGCGATCGTGACCTTCCGCACGCTGCCGACCTGCCGGAAGAGCTTCTCGAGCGCCGGCTCCTTCGTCGCGAAGCTCAGGTTCTTGACCCAGACCGTGTTGCGCGCGTCGGCGGCGTTCTCGTCGTCGTCCGGGACGTCCGGAGCGGCGGTCACGGCCGCCTTCACGCCCTTCGTCGCGTCCGCTTTCGACGGCTGCGGCGCGAGCTTGTTGAACACCTTCACGGGCGCCCACTCGAGGTACAGCGGCACGTGCTGGTACTTCTTGTACGCGAGCGACCGGAAGGCCTTGCGCGCTTCCGACGGCTCGAAGAACTCGACGAGCGCGAGCGTCTTGGAGGGCGGGAGCAAGAACCGCCCGATCTCGCCGTGCTTGCGGAACATCTGGGCGAGCTCGTCCTCCTCTGTCGTGTGCGGCAGGTTCTTGATGAGGATCACAGTCGTGCTGCGCTCGACCTTGAGCGCCCCTGCCGGCTTGGTGCCGCCGGGTTTGACGAGCGCGCCTTCGATCGCGTCCAGGTCTACGCCTTCGTCCGCAAAGAAGTCCTTGTTCTCCTTCACGAGCATCGTCTCGCCGATCGCGAGCCGCACCGCCATGTTGCCGTTCTCCTTGTCGAGAATGTCGCCACGCTTGACGCCCATCCGCTGGGCGAGCGAGCCGACGGTGGCGTCGCCGCGGATGAACGACGCGTTCCAGCCCGTCAGCTTGCTCGCGCTGATCTGCCGCTCGAGCTCCTTCTTCTGCTTGTACGTCAGGTTCGGGTTCTTCAGCAGCTGCTCCGGGTCGACCTTCTCCGGCTTCATCTTGGCGAAGAACACGTGCAGCAGTCGCCCCTGGAACGCAAAGCCGTTCAGTGCACTCAGCGCCGCTTGCGCATCCACTGTGGTCTTGAAGAGGACAAAGCCGAAGCCCTTGCGGCGCTTCGTCTCGTCCAACGGCATGTGCACTTCCAGGAGCGACCCGTAGGCGGAGAAGAGGTCTGTCAAGTCCTCCTCTTCGGCCGAGTACGGCAGGTTGCGCACAAACAGCCGCGCACTCGGCTTCTCTGGCTCGTCCACAGCGTCTGCGACAGGTGCAGCGTCCTTGTCGCTCAGTGTCTTCTTCTTGCGGGTCTTGCTGCTGCTGCCCTGTCTCTCGTCGTCCTTGTCGTCCTCGTCGTCGTCCGCTTCAATGTCTTCTGCGTACTCCTTCTCGCTGCCGCTGGCTTCCGACTGCGAGTCCTCGTCGACCGTCTTGCTCACCTTGGAGCGCAGGAAGTCGAGATCCGACATCGCTGTCGCAGCGGACTTGGTCGCCCCCGCGTCGCTGTCGTCCTTCTCCGTGAGCTCCTGGTACTCGCCGTCGTCGTCGTCCGAGTCGTCGGCGCGGAGGAGTGCCGCTGCTTCCGCTTTTGCCTGCGCTTCGGGTCCCTGGACGTCGTCATTCGCCCAGAACCGCGTCTTCGAGCGCGCCTGCATGGTCTCGAGGAACTGCTGAAACTCGGGCGAGCTCTCGTCCACCGGCTTCTGCTGCTTCGCGCTCGTCTTCTGGCGCTTGGCGTCCGGATCGTCCGTTGCGATCGTTTGCTGTGTCTTTGCGTCGGTTGTTCCCTGGAAGCGTGAGCTCCCGACCGAGTACTTGCTCCACGGCCGCGCCATCTCCTCCGACTCGCGCTGCTCCAGCCACACACACGTGATCCATACGAACCAACGGTTCCGACGTGAGCATTCTCGCCGCTCTCTCGCATACACACATACACACATACACACAAACGCACTCAACATCCACCGCGACGATACGTGTGTGGTGTTCGTACCTGAATGGCGAAGCGCACGTTGATACGGCACGTGTCGAGGAACGATTGGTGGAAGAACGTGCACGCTGCCTGCGCCTGCTCCGACGTCTTGTAGCCCACGAAGCCGAAGCGACGAGACGCGCGACCGTCTTTGGTGCGCACCACGGCCGCGTCTGTGACTTCGCCCTGGGACGCGAAGTGCTCACGCAGGCGCTTCGAGTCCACATACACCGGTAGATTCTGCACAAAGAGGCGCGAGGAGCTCGCGGGCTCGGCGGCGGGCACCATGCTTGCTCTGCTGGCCATGCTGTGGGTGGTATTGCTGCGCTGGACGCTGTGGCTGTAGCTCTGCTGTGCGTGGTGCTTCGTCGTAGCGTCACAGTCGCGTTCACTGGCCAAGAGCAATTTTCGGTATTTAGTGAGTGTATCGACATTAAAATTTTATAAGAGTGTTTTATCACTATTTTACGTAGTCCTTTAGGGAAGAGCTCTGAGAGCCCTGAGAGTCCAGAGTCTGATTGAAGATATAGTAATTTCATTTTGACATGATTCAGTCTCATTCCCTCACCTCGGTGTTGCAACAAGCGAAGACTTACAACAGAACTCTCTCTCGTGCGCGTATTCGCCAATGTACAGTGACTTCACGCAGGTTACCTGACCAGTTTAGACGTAACTGGTGGCGCCTTGCGTACGCTGTGTGCTGTTGCACGCAAACCTGTATCTAACTTTAGCCGTCGCCTCGCGTCTACGTCCTGTATTCAGGTTCGATCGCGGGCACTTCTCAGCCACAAACTACCGGCTCCGGTACGACTACCGTCACCGTCTACTTGATACTTTCTGGTTGATGGCTTGGGTACACCATTGTTCTTGACACCACTCCAGGAGCCGTCGCGGGAACAGCCGCCCAACGTCACTCGCCGCCCCCAGGATGACTTCGTCCACGAGTCGAGACGCGCGACTCAAAAGTGCGTCATACGCGTCAAAGCCGAGCCACTCCGTGGTGCCGGCTCGGTCGCCGTCCTGGTACTCCACCAACACCTGCGGGCAGTACCGCCCCAGGCGATCCGCCATCACCGACGCCGCAGCTCCCGGAAACGCTCGCGCGTCGGGGTCTCGCTCGTCGCCGGCGTCGCCGACACGGACGCACTCGCAGCTCTGGCCGCCAGCGCCACTGTAGTCTCTGCCGGCACACTGCTCCCACCTTCGCGTGGCGCCAACTCGTCCAAGGCGAGGTCCACGCGCACGTCTTCCGCTGCCGCACGCAGCAGTGCGTCCAAGTAGTGATAGCTCACCAAGCAGGAGGCGTGCACAAGCATGTCACGCCCATTCTCAAAGAACCGGACGCGGTAGTTGTCAAAGACCGCCGTCTCCACGATCTTCGCCGGTCCACGCCACCCATGGCGCAGCTTGGTGATGCCGGGACCCTTCGTGGCCCGGAAAACCACGCCAACATCCCCGGTCGCAGCTCGCCGACCTGTCGCACCCGCCTGTTGTATTAACGGGCCTGTCGTGATTGCTCCCGCTCGATCACCTCGTCAGCAGCTGCATGCGCCACCTGGAGCGCCCGCGCCATCCTCTGGTGCCAGACCGGGAGCGACCGGATCTCGCGGACAGCCTGGCGTCTCAACAGCTCACCGGGCAGACGGAGCTCGCGACCTGTCATCAGCACGTTTGGCGCGAAGCCCGTCACCGTGTTCCGTGCCGAGTTGTACGCGAACGTCATCGCCGGGACCCACTCGTCCCAGTCCTGTTGACGCTCGTGCACGTAGATCGCCACAACGTCCTCCCACGTGCGGTTGAACCGCTCCACCAGACCAAGCAGGTTGGGGCGGTACGGCACGGGCATCGTCTGTCGAGCATGCAGCAACTCCACGAGGTGTCGCATCACCTCGCCAGTGAGCTCACTCGCCCCGCCCGTTACGAGCTCGCGAAACGGCCCGTACTGAAACACCACCGACTCCACGAGAACCCGCGCCACCGTCTCGGCGTGTCTGTTCGGCACAGCCACGGCCACAACAAATTTCGACAGGTACTCGACAACGGCGACCACGTACCGGTTGCCGCCGCGAGACGCCGGCAACGGACCCGCCAGGTCCAACGCCCACCGGTCGCAGAGTTCCCCGACCTTGAGGCTTCTGAGCGGCGGCACAATCTGACTCGGCCGCGCTTTCCTGCTCCCACAGTCCTGGCACGCTGCGACCCACGTGCGTACCGCGTCCTTCATGCGTGGCCACCAGAACTGACGCGCCACCCTCTCGTACGTCTGGATGCCGCGCAGGTGGCCAGCCCAGATCGAGTCGTGGGCCTCTTTGAACGCCGTCGGCCACAACGCCGGCGGCAGGATCGTGCGTACGCCCGCCTCCGTGTGGATCATCCACACGCCATTCACCTTCTCGGTCCTCCGGCCCTCGCACGCCGCCACCGCTGACAGTCCCTTGCACATCGAACCCTCTTCCTGCGCGTCACGGACCATCTTGTCCGTTATCTGCACGTGCTCGGTCACGCGTCGTACTGGAGCACGCGACAGTGCGTCCGGAACGACGTTCTCCTCCCCGGACCGATACTCCACCGGAAAGTCGTACTCTTGTAACGACAGTGCCCATCAGTGGATCGACCCGTCAGGTCGCGCTTGGACCAGCCAACGGAGCGCGGTGTGGTCGGTCACTACCGTGAACCGATGCCCCTACAGACACGGCCGAAACAGCTGTATCGCCCAGACGACACGGATGCACTCAAGCTCGGTGATCCCGTACTTGGCCTGGACGTCGGTCACGGCTTTGCTCGCGAACGCCACTGGCCGGAGTCCTGACCCGTGGTCTTGCATGAGCGCGGCCCCAAGGCGACAATCGAGGCGTCCGTGGCCAGCGTGAACGGCTTGCGGAAATCGGGATACGTGAGCACCAGTTGCTGGGACAGCGCGTCCTTCACGGCCTGGAACGCGCCTTCTTCCGCCGGGCCCCACGTCCACTCGACGCTCTTTCGTAGCAGACGCGTGAGCGGCACTACGATCGTTCCAAAGTTCGCGACGAAGCGGCGGTAGTAGCCAGCTAAGTGAACAAAGAGTTTCACTTTTCGCGCGTCCGTTGGCCGTGGAAAGTATCGCACCGCACTGACCAGTCGCTCCTGCGGCCTCACCTCTTTCTCGTCCAAGTGGTGGCCCAGGTAGTCGATCTGCCGAGCATCAAAGGTGCACTTGCTCGCCTTCAGAGACAGTCCTGCCAGAGAGAGCCGCTCGAGTACGCACGCGAGCTCGGCCACGTGCCTCGCAAAACCGCCAGCCGAGAAGACGACAATGTCGTCCAGGTATACGAGGCAACAGACCCACAAGAGCCCCCGGAGCGTACAGTCCATCAACCGCTGAAAAGTCCCCGGAGCGTTGGTCAGCCCGAAGGGCATTCGCGTGAAGCGAAACAGCTCATCCCTCGTCACAAAGGCTGTCTTGTCCTTGTCCTTGTCTGCGACGCCGAGCTGCCAGTCGCCGCTGTTTAGATCCAGCGTCGAGAACAAACGCGCTCCTCCCAGTGACTCGGCAGTCTCGTCGATACGCGGCAACGGATAGACGTCGCGAACGGTGATGGCGTTCAAACGCCTGTAGTCGACGCAGAACCTGACGGTCCCGTCAGGCTTCTTCACGAGGACGACGGGAAAACCCCAAGCTCGTGTCCTGGCTTAATCACACCGTCCCGGAGCATCTTCTCTGTCTCCGCCCGAATGACGTCGTTCTCGGCGACTGACGCGCGCAGCCGGCGCTCAAAGATCGGACCGCGCCCCTCCGTGTTGATATGGTGTTCAACGCCACTCTTCCTGAGCGGCGGACATCCGTCGCGTCGTCTCAGGAGATCCGGATAGCACTGAAGCAGCGTGAGCAGCAGGTTTTTCTGCTCCGGGGTCAAGCCGCCTAGCGTCAGCTTCTCTTCGTCGTCCAGCGGCTGGCTCTTCACGCGCTGCAGTCGTTTGACCCACTGCCGGACCGCTTGGGGCGCCAAGCCGCCTTGCACATCGAGAAGCTCCATGGTTCCGCGCAACGGCACCCACTCACCGAGCTCGGCCAGCTTCGGGAGTTTCACGCGCGCGCCGTTCACGTTCAGCACCGAGACTCGCACCTTCCCGTGCAGCACGCGCGTCACCGTCGGCGCCAAGAGCAAGTGACGCTCCTTCCGTGGGAACGGTGTGAACACGCCCAGCGTGCCTTCCGTCTCGTCGACCTCGCGCTCGACGTTCGCACGCGACTCGGTGTTGAGCTTTTGCTTCCACACCAACCGCACACCGCCGTCGTAACGTCGGCGCCGTCTGCGATGTCGCAGTCGAAAGGAAGCTCCATACGCCGGCCGTTCTCGTCGTACGTAAGTGCGAACGTCTCGTAGTTCACGACCGCCCGCCTCAGCACCGCGAAGTCGTTGCCGAGGAGAAGCTCTTCCTCACAGTCGCTCACCACCAGTGCCTCCAGCACTAGTACCAGCCCGTACACCGTCAGGAGCCCAAAACGCCAGACTCCTTCTACCGCCATGACGTGCCGGCCGAGTCCCTCCACTGCCGTCACAGGTGGGGCTCGTGCGACCCGCGTGCCGTAGCGCTTCATAGCGCTACCGGCAACCGAAAACCGAGCGCCCGTGTCAATCTTCTAGCCCAGTGCGTGGCCGCCCACGCGCACGGCCGCCGTCGGGAGCCCGTCCTTCGCCAGCAGCAACGTCCGCGCCGGCTCCGGCTTCGTCTCGACCTCTTCAGTCTCGCTGCCGACAATCGCCGTCGCCGTCTGAACCGCTGTCACCACGCACGCCGGCTCGTCTTCTTCCTTCGTTTCTTCACGCTCGAACGTCACCTGTCGTGCCGGCGAACGTTCGTCATCTTCACCTCGTCGCTGGGAATGAAACGTCGTCGGGTGTGCGTCTCCTGAGGGTACACCCTCTACTCGTTTTTTGGCTGCTGGTCGGCCGGCTTGTGGGGTCACTCCCGAGCGAAGTGCCCCTCTTCCCTGCACGAGTAGCACGCTGTCGTCTGCGGCCGGTTGAAGCGCTGCTTCTTGAGCGGCCGCCCGCCTGTCGCCTTGCCACCCTTGCTATACGGCGTCTTAGTTGTCGCCGTTCCAACGCCAGACGACGTAACGGCCATCGTCCGAGCCGGTGCAGCTGACTCGTTCGGGCGTCGTCCGTTGGTGACGACCTTCACCTCGCGCGCGCCGTCGTAGCCACGCAGGTGTTGCGCTGCGTGCGCCGCCCCCATCAGCGTATCCGGCCGCTGCAAGCGCAGCATCGCGGCCGTCGTCGGGTCGACGCATCTGGTGAATGCAGTGACGAGGTAGCTCTCTGGTACGGCCGCCCCGTTTGCCATCGTACACAGCGCGTTCGCGAAGCTCGCGAACGTCTCCGTGAGCGCCTTGCGACGCCCTATCACTCGCGTGATCACCTCCTCCGAGAGCTCAGCACTGCCGTACTGCTGGTGCAGTCGCGCACGCAGCGCACTGTAGGCCCGCTCCCTGGGCGACACCGCCAGCCCAACGTAGCTGAGCCGCGCTGCTGCCGGCCCCTGAGCTTGTTGCAGGCGGCCATGTACAACACGTCGTCCGGCCACTGCACTCCGTTCATTCGCTCATCCGCTTGAACTGCGTTCTCAAACTGCATCAGCCGCGTGCTCAGCTCGAGCACGTCCGGGTTGAAGCTGCCGACCATCAGGTCCTTCGGACGGAGTACGCCGCTACGACTGCTCGCCGTGCGCGCTCGCTATCCACGACGTGACGTCGTCGAACTCACGAACTGTCTCGCGCGTGTCACGCGCGCTTGATCGCCACGTCGGCCCTTCCCCGCGCTCGTTCCCGTACCCAAAGCTTGCTGGTCCGCTCGCGAACTGGCTCGTCGCTGGCGCGGGTGCGCTGGGGCCGAAACTGACGCTCCTTGGCGTCATACTGGCACTCATCCCGCTAGTCGACCGGTGCTGCTGCGTCTGAAACGCTCTGAACTCCAGAAAGTCGTCCAGGTCCTCCGTCGCATGTTCGTACGCGACTCGTCGCGACGCGGCGACGCTGAAGCGGCGCTGTTACTCGTCCGCGACCCTTGCCATGTGAAACTCAGGCTGGGTTCATACTCGCCGCCGGCGTAGTCCCCGTAGTCGCCAGCGTAATCGCGAGAAGCCCACGCCTCGGAGACCCCGTCTTCCCTCCCAGCAACCCCAGCTCGCTCGACAAGCCCAGCTCGTCCGTCGGCACTGCCCGTGGCGAGCTCTGCTCGAGCCGACGGCGGCCCAACCGGAAGCGGAGCAAGCCCAGCCGGCTCAGCAGACCCAGTCTGCCCACCTACGTCCTGCGCTCGGAGCTCCGCTCGACGTGGCGCAGACGCTTTGGTGTCACTCCCCGCGGCGAGCCCAGCTCTGCCACTCCTCATGGCGAGCCCAGCTCCGCCGTCGGTCCCAGACCGGCCACCAGTCCCGGACTGGTTGCCACTCCCAGAGCGACGGTCCTCCGCGACGCGGGCGTTGTCGTGAGTGTTGACTGCCTCTTCTGCGTGCCTCTCAGGACCCCCCGCAGCGGATGACCCCCGTCGATGTCCCCTGGTCCGCGGTGGGATGGGCGAGATGGCTGGTCCTGCCCCCGGCGCTCTCGCTCCAGGCGTGGCACCGGGCGACTCCCCACCTCTCGTCGGAGCACTCGAGTTAGTTGTTATGATGCGGCCCGGGTGTCGGCTCCGCTTAACCGCCATGGCATCCCCCTGTAAAAAGAGCGTGTCGTGCTATAAGGGGGCCCAGTATGACCACCAAGTGACTTCACGCAGGTTACCTGACCTGTTTAGACGTAACTGGTGGCGCCTTGCGTACGCTGTGTGCTGTTGCACGCAAACCTGTATCTAACTTTAGCCGTCGCCT
>JAASGD010001207.1:0-12368 GCA_023334115.1 Globisporangium megalacanthum | reverse complement strand
TGGCTTCTGCTAATCTCTAGGTATTAGACTGTTTTTTATACTAAATCTGCACTGCGGCGTCGATTTATATATAACTACGGGGTCGATGCTAATAAATCGGAGCTGAGGCGTCGATTTATAATTGAAATGGACTTTCGGGCTGGATATCACAATATAATAAACTCTTATCTTTATTGTTGACCATGAACGTCTCCCATCTATCACTTCTGTCCAGCATGCATGTCGAAGATGTTGCTGCTTGCAAGCCAGTAGAGACGCTCCGTGGCCCCTACTGCCTTGTCAATGACCACAAGTCCACAACAGCACTCCAGGGCTGACGACGGCAGCAGCTTCATACGCCAACTGTAGTTCACCATTAGTGCGACTGACAAAACTCTACGCGTTCGTGCTTTCTTTCCACCAGCGATCGCTTCAACCCAACGAGACCCACACTCTACGCGGTCGCGAGCGGCTCCTTGCTCGCTTCTTCCCCGCACCGCGTCGCACGCACCGCCACCAGCGCGTCCTTGTCCTTTGCGTCGACACACTGCACATCGAGCCACTCGGCCCTGGCCAGAAACTCCTGCTCGAGGTCCAGCCCCGGACACGCGAGAAAGACGTCGAGCACGCACACGTCGCCATGGTGCAGTACAACGCTTTCAAGCGCCCGCGTGCCGCATGCGACGCCGTTAAGTGCGACCACTTGCGGCGTTAAGTGCGCGCCAGAGGCGGCTGCGAACGGCTGGACGACGCACGTGCCACCGCCTCCAGTCGCCCAAGCGGCCAAGCCGACGCGAATATCGTCACTGAGGCGGACTGGGCGCTGTCCCATGTTCTGCACCACCACGTAGAGCTCCACCACTTGCATCACGGCCGCTTTGCCCCCGACCAGCACCGTGCGCGTCGTCCGTCCGTTCGACCGTCGCGCCAGGAGACCCCACGCGTGCACTCCACGCGTGCGACCAGCAGCGACAAGGACGCTGGTCGACTACAGAGCGCAGCACCAGCATAGAAGCAGTCAGCCACGAGAAAGGGAGAGAGAGTGATGGTCATCTCCTCTCGTTCGCAAGCCAGGCAATAACCACTCGGACGTACGCTGATGGCGCCACAGACAGGCATGCGCATCTCGCGGTGCCAGGTCCCCCACTGCCACACAAGACACACACACACACACAACAACAACAGCACGGACAGTGAGCTTCAGCACTGTAATGACCCCCAGGCACACACACGCACGCACCTGCTCGCGAGCGGTCAGTGTGTGACGCTCCGACGGCTCCCAGAGGCCCCAGCGGTGGCGGCTCAGCTCGTGCCACCACTTGTTCTGCCGCGCCACTGCCGCCACCTCTGTCGACGTCTGCAGGAGGCTCACGAGCGTCCACGCGTCGCAGAACGCGAGCAGCGCTGGGATCTCCTGGACGCCCCACACGAACACCGACTCGGCGGCTTTGGTCCGTGGGGACGCCGCGTCCGTGGCCGCGCAGTCGTCACGCGTGCGCTTCAGGCCGCGCTTCGTCCCGTCCGCAGAGTTCGCTCTAGCTCCCACCGCTGAGCCTGTGGCTGCTGCCACGCTGGGTTTGCTCCCACGAAGCGCGACTCGCTTCTCTGCCCGCTCGCAGCTCGTTGGCTGGGGCCGAGTGCGTCGCATTGCAGCGCTACTGGGCGGTGGTGCGACCAATGGGCACGGAAGCCACATCATCGGAGCCATCGGGAGACCTGACGGCCCTGCGGCGGCCCACGCGTGCGCGCCAGAGGCGTTGAACGCCACGAGCGAACCTCCGCTAGCGGCGGTGGCAAGTGCGTGGGCGGTCGCAGCAGGAGGCGGCCGCTCGTGGGGCTGCTGCTGGACAGTTTGCTTGGACGCACTAGTCACGTCTGCGGCTCCTGTCGCCTTCTTTGCTGCCGCCTGTACCCGCATCGCATGCAGCTCGTCCTCGAGCCGCTCAATGTACTCGATCGTCTTCTCGAGGACCTTGGCGCGGTTGAGCTTGCGGTCCTCTTTGAGGTTCAGAATGTCCATGAGCTCCTGGAAGCGCGCGTTGAGGTCTTTCCGGTTGATCTTGGCGCGCTTCTTCTTGCGCTCGTAGTTGTTCTCGAGCTGCAGGAGGCGCGAGGCAGCGGACCCCAGCTGACTCGCGTCGACCGCGCCATCCAGGCCGAGAAACGGCGCGTCCGGGAGTGAATGTAAGCTGCCCGCCTGCTGCCGCTGGGCATGGAGCGACTGGGTGAGCTGCTGCTGGAGACTCGGCGGTAGTGAGTGCGGCAGCAGCCCAAACGGAGTGCTGCTGCTGCCGCCTGTGGACGAGCTCACCGTCCCGCTCCGCACGCGAAAGTCCAGGTCGTCGGAGGAACTGAGCAGGTCATCGAGGAAGTTCGGAGTCGTCGATGCGGTCGCTGTCGACTGCTGCTGCTGCGTGAGAGCGCCAGCGAGGAAGGCGCTGAGGTCGCCGACGGGGAAAAAGAAGCCCGGGGCGGCAGGCGGTGCGAGCGGTTGCTGGGGTAGCAGCACAGGCGACGACTCGCCAGACGAAGACGCTGAAGACGGCGACACAGCAACAACGGACGCGGCAGACGCGTCGTCGCCCCAGAGCGCGCCGAGCTCACTGCGTAGCGGTGCGTGCAGCGCGATCGCCAGCTCATCCGCACCCATGGCGACCATTGCTTGAGCTCGGCCTTGAGCCTGGAGTTGGCTTACGAAGCGGTTGAAGAAGGAGTGAGGGAACAAGCGCCAGGGCGAGTGGTTGTGGCTGTGGACGGCGGAATTGCGCGTGCGTTGATGGCTCTTGCGTCGGGTTTGCTCGTTTTTTAACGTGGTCCCTCGTTTCACGATGATTTTAGGGACACACTACTGGACATTATCCGAGCCAGCCACGTTTCAAGATGTCCTCGACAATGACCTTCAAAACTTCAGATTGGACGAAAGCACGTGTTGACATGAGGGCTGGAGCAGATCATGAACGTCCACCAATGCTCGCGTTCGCGCTGGCTCATGGCGGCGTGACGTCATCGCGGTGATGGCGAGTGCTCTCATGTCCTTGGGCTTCACGGATCCACTTTGCAGCTCCAGCGCAAGCGATGCCGCCTCTCCATTCGCTTGGCACCAGCGACCTGAAGCCGACCGCAAAAGCTGATGACGGCTCGCTTTGCATGCCATCATCGCCCGCTCCCTCAAACCACCACTTCCAATGGTGCCAAGGACCAAGGACCTCGGTCTCCGTACCACAACCTCCACCATCACTACACATTACAAAAACCACCACGGCCTCCACCACTCTACTCAAAGCGCCACATGAAACCGGTGACTCTTGACTCGAAACGCTGACGCTGGCGGGCGGTTGCGTAACGGACGACACTTCGTACAGCCACACACGCAGCCATGCTCTGAGCCATTTGCCAACTGGTCGCGATGCTCGGGCGTCGCGTGCGCTACGTTCTGCTCCTGGCAGCGCTTGGACTCGTCTCGACGCGCGCTACACTGGCGCGCACCAACAGCATCGACAGCAGCAGCAGCAGCAGCAGCAGCAGTTCGCAGGCGGAAGACCCAAGCGGTCAGTCTGCTGACTTTGATGCCGACAATAACGCCCCCAGTGCTGCCGCAGCGAGCAGCAGCGGCTCCTCGGGCGTCGACGTGGTGATCGAAGTGGTAAGCGAGGAGTTCTACTGCGACCCGAGCTACTTTTACAACGACACGCGCGGCGGGTGCGACGAGTGCGTCTACGGCACGTGGTCGAACGGCAAGATGGCCACGTGCGAGTACCCCGTCAACTGCGGGCTCGGGCTCATGCCGAGTCTCCACGCGCACGCAGCCGACGACTGCGCCGACTGCGCTGCCGGCTTTTACAGCGACAGCGACGGCCCCGGCACGTGCAAGCCCTGCGAGTGCGCGCCTGGCTCGTCCAGCGCGGTGGCGTCGGCGTCCGAGGCGAGCACGACGTGTGTGCCGTGTCCGGCCGCCCACTTCTCGACTGGCCTGAGCGACCAGTGCCACAAGTGTGCAAAGGGCAAGTTCGCGGCCGAGGGCTCGTCGCGCTGCCGCGTCATTGAGTGTCCGCTCGGCTTCGAGCCAAACGATGGCGCCGTGAACGCGACCGACTGCTCGCCCTGTCCGCTCGGCATGTACTCGGCAGGCGGTGCCAGCGTGTGCAGCTCGCAGATGTGCGAGCCGGGCCACTACTCGCGCGCGCTCGCTTCGAACGACACCGACTGCTTGGTCTGCGACCTGGGGACGTACTCAAGCGGCGGGAACGTCACGAGCTGCTCCGAGATCGCGTGTCCACGGGGTACTGTCGCGAGACGCGGAGCAACGAACGCCACAGACTGCGAGCCGTGCTCGGCCGGCATGGTCTCTGCCGGCGGCACGGCGACCGAGTGCGCACTGTGCGACCCCGGTGACTACGCGAAGCGGCAGGAGAAGGACGACCTTGGCGCGAGCGAGTGCGCGCTGGCCGAGTGCGACCCCGGCTCAGCAGCATCTCAGGGGGCGACGTCTGCGGTGGAGAACTGCGCCATGTGCGAGTACGGCAACTTCTCAGCTGGTGGGGCGGACCAGTGCCACGCCATGAGCTGCCCGCCAGGCTCGGCACCGAACGCTCCGGCTGCGAACGCCACAGACTGCGCTGCATGCGCCGTCGGGTGGTTCTCCACGGGCGGTGTGGCCAAGTGCGAAGTGACGGTCTGCCCAGTCGGCTTCGAGCCGAGCCTGAACGCGACGGACGCCGTCGGCTCCTGCACGCAGTGTCCTCGCGGGATGACCTCCCAGGGGAACTCGAGTCTGTGCGCGTTCCCGTCGTGCCAGCCTGGGTACGAGCCGAATGCGAACGGGACCGCGTGCGACTTGTGTCCGGTCGGGTCGTACAGCACGGGGAAAGGTACGTTCTGCGCAGTGACAGACTGTCCTGTCGGGACGATGGCGCACGCGGGAGCCACGCATCTAACGAAAGACTGCAAAAAGTGCAAGCCGACGTTCTTCTCGCCCGGCGGCAACGTGTCGTGCGTGCAGTGTCCGGGTGGCGAGTACCCGACTGCTAAACACGACGCGTGTCTGCCGATGGAGTGCGAACCCGGCCAGGAGCCGATGTGGGACGCGACGTTCGCGACCGACTGCTCGCCGTGCAAGCAAGGGTTTTTCAGTCCAGGCAGCGGCACGTACTGCCGCCCCGTCAAGTGCGAGCCGGGCTTCTCGGCTCCAGCTGCGGCCTCGAACGCCACGAGCGACTGCGACAAGTGTCTTGCCGGCACGTTCTCGCTCGGGGGCCAGGCGCTATGCGAGGACGCGACGTGCAAGCCCGGCTTTGCTGCTCGTCCAGGAGCGCGCGGACCGAAGAAAGACTGTGAGCCGTGCGAGCCTGGCTTCTGGGGCGCTGGCAACAGTTCGAGTTGCGCTCCTGTCGCTTGCGCTCCCGGGTTCGCGTCGGCAGCTCAGGCTGCAACGGACGCGCAGACGACGTGCGTGATGTGCCCTGCTGGCAAGTTCAGCAGCGGAGGCGCGGGCCAGTGCGAAGACGTCCAGTGTGCGCCGGGAAAGTACGCGCTGGAGGGGGCGACGGACGCGGTGGCGTCGTGTCTGGATTGCGACGCCGGGCACTCATCCAAGGGCAACAGCTCACTGTGCGAGCCGTGTCCCCACGGGTTCTACGCGGACAAGGGCGACCCGCGCTGCGAGGCCGCCAAGTGCGAGCCAGGGTGGCAGGCGAACCTGCTGGCGAAGAACGCGACCGACTGCACGGGGTGCGAAATCGGACTCTTCTCAGAGGGCGGCTCGAACTTGTGCATGCCTGCGAGCTGCCCGGCCGGGTACTTTGCACCGGAGGAGAGCAACGGAAACGACGCTTCCGGGTGCCTCCCGTGCCCTGCCGGCTCGTTCACGCCCGGGAACGTCGTGTGTCGACCGACGCAGTGCGAGAAAGGGTTCGGGTCTGTCGCTGCGGCGTCGCACGCGACGGCGAACTGCACCATGTGCGGCCCAGGCGAGTTCAGTCCCGGCGAGAACTACCCGTGCAAGCCGACCGCCTGTCGTCCGGGCTTCGCGTCGGACTCACCTGGGAACTTCCTCGAGAAGGGCGACTGCCACGCGTGCGTGCTCGGGTACTACAGCGAAGGCGGCGGCGCGCAGTGTAAGATGGCACTGTGCCAACCTGGCTTTGCTGCCGGCAAGAACGCGTCCGACGCGGTCGCGAGCTGCGAAGTGTGTGCTGCGGGCTACTACTCGCTCGGTAACAGCTCCCAGTGCCTTGAGACGGCGTGTCTGCCCGGGTTGTTCTCGCCCCGTGGTGCCACGAGCGACTCGCTAGAGTGCGAGCACTGTCCGCTCGGCAGGTACAGCGTGGGCGGGTCGGGGCAGTGCAAAGCGGCCGAGTGCGCTCCCGGCAGCGGTGCGAAACTTGGGGCGTCGGATCCCGTCCGGGACTGCGACGTGTGCGCTCCCGGGTACTTCTCGACTGGCGGGTCGGCACCGTGCATGCCCATGCTGTGCCAGCCTGGGTTCGCATCGATGGCGACCGGTTCGGTCCACGTGTCCAAGTCGTGTGCGATGTGTCCATCAGGCACGTTCGGGCTTGGCAACGAGACGCAGTGCGCTGCCGACGGGTGCGGTCCTGGCTCGGCCGCCTCGCCTGGTTCGAGCGACCCGATCAAGTCGTGCAAGTTCTGTCCCGCGGGTTCGTTCAGTCCGGGGTTTGGCTTCGCGTGCGGACCGACAGCGTGTGCACCAGGGTCTGCAGCTCCAGTGAACGCGTCGCACGCGACTGAAGACTGCGTCGTGTGTGGTGCCGGGTCGTTCAGCGCCGGCGGTGCGGACCAGTGCGAGAAGACTGTGTGCTTGGCGGGCTCTGCTTCCCCAGCTGGAGCTTCTCGCCAAATGGACGACTGCGCGCTCTGTCCGGGCGGAACGTACTCAAAGGGCGGTGCTGGCCAATGCACGGGCCCCACGACGTGTCTGCCGGGCTTTGCGTCCTCACCGGGTGCGACGACAAAGAACGAGTCGTGCGCGGTGTGCCCTGCGGGCACGTTCAGCGCTGGTGCTGACAAGCAGTGCGAGCCAGCGAACTGCGAGCCAGGCTTTGGGTCGACGGAAGGAGCAGAGTCCGCGAGCGGGAGCTGCGTCTTGTGTGCAGCAGGACTCTTCTCTCCTGGCGCGAGCCAGCCGTGTCTGCCGGCGCAGTGTTCTCCTGGCTCGGCCTCGAACGCCACGGGTGCTACAACACCCACCGACTCGTGTGTGATCTGCGACGCCGGGTCGTACTCTTCAGGGAACCAAGAACTGTGCAAGCCGACTGCGTGTCTCCCTGGGTACGCGTCGCCGTCCGGCGCAGACGTGATCGACAAGCAGTGCTCGCCGTGCAGTGCTGGCACGTTCTCGACTGGGGGCTCGGACCAGTGCCAGCACGTGAGCTGTCCGCGTGGCACTGCGGCGCAGGCCGGCGCGTCGACCGCCGAAGCGGACTGTACAGTGTGCGCCGAGGGGTTCTACTCGACCGGCGGCTCGACGCAGTGTATCGCGTGCGAGTGCGGCCAGGGCCTCTCGTGCACTGGAGGCCAATCCACGTGCGAGAAGTGTCCAGAGGGCCAGTCGTCCGGGGGACGAAGCGACCGCTGCCTCACAGTCGCCAAGCCAGAGAACTATGTGCAGATCGCGATCGACATTGAAGGGTACACGGCGAGCAGCTTCAACGCCGACGTCGCTCGTGCGTTTACAGACGGGCTGCGCAAGTTCATCACCGAAGCGCAAGCGAAGGACAACCAGGCTGCTGGGACGGCGTCTGTGTCCGCCGACACGCCGACGCGATCGCTGGGTGAAGACCGAGCGAGAAAGCTGGCAGCGAGCGCCGCCTCCGAGTCGGAACCGTCGAGCACCTCGAGCTCTGCAAGCTCGTCGGGCGACGCTGGCGCTTCAGCGACGCCACCGCCATCCAGCGCTGCACCGGAGCCGTCCAGTGCGCTGCCGACGGACGCCATCACGGACGGCGACATTTCGTTTGAGATCCGGTCCGTGGAGACGACCAACCAGCTGGCGCGGTACCAGTGGGGCGCGTGCGAGGTCTCGGTCTACATCACCATGAGCTCGAGCGTGAAGGCGTTTGAGAAGTTCCTCGTCGTGTACAAAGCCAACAGCACGGACCCCGCCGCTGCTTCGGGTGAGAGCTCGGACTTCCTCACGACGCTGCGCTCGAGCGGCATGGACCGCGTCCGCTCGGCGCAGCTGCAGGAGGTCGTCGCGTGGCAGAACGGCGTCGAGGTCGCGCGGGTCGGCGAGTCGCAGAGCACGCCCAAGTCGTCGTCGTTCGCGCTCGCGGTCATCGTCGCGTGCTCAGTGGTCGTCGTGGCCGTGCTTGCGGTCGCGGTGCGGCTGGCGTCGAAGCGCACTCGGCGCGGCCACCGCAACCTGGAAGCCGGCGTCGTCAACACGGTCTCGAAGACAGTCGCGATGCCCATGCGGCCGTTCACGCACGCGTAGTGAAGCACGAGGCTCTTGATTGCCACCTCACTTGCTTGGATCAAATGTATACAGGAGCTTTGAGCGTCCTCCTTCCTTGGCTTTATCCCCATACGCTCGCACACACGCGAACGCCTTCGAGCAGCACGAGCTCTCTTTACTTACTGGATCAATCGTTGGTGGCATGTGGTGTGCCGCAAATGTGAGCCATGCTCACGGCTCATGGCTCATGGCTGCAGCATTTTCACCTCGATAAGTGACGACCCAAAGTCAAGAGCATCCAAAAGTCAAGACATTCAAAAGGTCTGCTTCAGCTCACTCATCTGAGCAGCAGACTGCATGCCACCATCCAAGGACTTCTGCTCAGAAATCGCCTCCAAAGTCGCCTCCGCCATCGAACCCGTCAGCTGCAGCACCGCCACCGTCAAAGCCGCCACCGTCATAGTGCGGGCGTCCAGCGTCCGCGATCGCCTCGCCCAGCAGCAGCCCACCGAGGAGACCTGCGCCGCCGCCGAGCGCCGCACCAGCTCCCGCGCTCATGCCTCTTCCGCTCCGACCGCCGCCGCTGTAGTACGCTGGCTGCTGCTGGGCGAAACCCGTGTCTGCACCACCGTACACAGGTTGAGCGGCATACACTGGAGCTGTCGGCGTGGAGCCGTACGCGCCGTAGGTCGGCGGTACTGGCTCGGCTGCCGCGTACGCGACTGGGGTCTCAACGACATCTTGGCGGCGACCTCGACAGAACGCGACGAGGAGCCCGCTGCAGCAAAAGAGCAGCAAGAGCGAGCCGAGGAGCCACCAGAGCCACTCGAGCGCGTAGCTGCCTCCGCCGCCGTATCCATAGCCGTATCCGTCGCCATTGTCATTGGGTCGATTGGCGTACGCACAGTTGCACGCGTAGTTGGTGACCCGGCAGACTGCGTCCGTGGGGCAGCAGCAGCTCTGGCGGGTGTTGCTCCGGTCCAGCCAGTTACCACAGAACTGCCCAGGGCCGCCGTGGTACGCGCGCGAGCAGTCGCCCGTTGCAGCGCAAATCTGGCATCCCGACTGTGTAGTGGCGTTCTCGCCGAGCGCCGAGGCGGCAAGCGCACCAAACAGCAGCAGGAAGACCGACAGCACGTGAGTGCGCAGGTGCATGGCGAAGAATAGCTTGTCCTCGTGTGTTTGTGTGTGTATCGGGGGTCCGAAGCCCTCAGGTCTTCAAACGATGGTCACATTCGGTCGAACCGATGGGTGGCTCTGCTCATCGCTGCGGTGCCAACTGACGGATCCGATTCTGCTGCTTGGAGTGAGACGCGACGCGACGCGGCGCCCAGCGATCCTTTTGCTGGTCGACTCTCAGCCTGACCGCTCGCATTGTCGCCACTACTGTGCGATTCGGCGCAAGATTGTCTAGCGTGTCGTGCGTTGCTCGATAAGATCAGGTCGTTGTGTGTTCGCACTGTATGGCAGCCTCTCGTGTCCCAACACTGCGTGCGCCGTCTGTGGGAGGGAGGAGGAGGAGGTCAGACTCCAGCTCCTGTTGCTACATTACCGTCGGCGATTTCGGCAAGAAGACCAACAAAGCAGGGCGGCGGGTGTATGCATGGAAGATGGAAGGACAGCCGCGGGCATGGCGCGAGTGCAGAGACTCTGAAAGAGAGCGTGTTGCTGAAGCGATCGATGTGTGTGGAAAAGCTGCCGCCAGCTCGCAACCTAATAATGCAAGCACAAGGCTTGTTAGCAGCGAGTGAGAGCGTCCTCGGAACGCTTCGGTGGGAGGGAGGTGGTCTTACTCAGAGTAACAAGAAACTCCCTCCGAGGCGGGGCGGGCACAGCGACACTTCACTACCGCTCCCGTGTCAGCTCCTGCGCTAAGCGAGAGCCGGCTGGCATCATGTGAGCCGCGTGTTGGGGTCAAGGGGAAGCAGTGACACGACTAACCCTGTCGTGCCAGCAGCAGGGTGTCTTGCTGCAGTTTGCTTCAGAGGAGCAGGGAGACTTGTTAAGGCGAACCCGCCACGTGAAGAAGGCCCATGCTTCCATCTTCTTCAAAGACACGGCACGCCGCCTCACTGCGGAGCTCTTGACTCAAAGAGAGAGCACGCCGTCCGGCTTGGGCCTTGTTCCGTGATGGAGCACCATTTCGACCTCAGCCGACTTGGATCCAATCTGGAGTTTGTCGCATCCCGCGCACATTCCAGGAACAAAAGGTGAAGAGCGCAAATTAACTTGCACTCAGTATGCGTGCATCCCTTCTGCTTGATGTCCTGCTTCTTGTTGACCACGAGACATCTCGACCTCGTTGAGAATTTGAGATGCTGGCCTGCGTGAGAGGGTCCTTCCCTCCATGTCTTGTGCTGCAGTCTGCATGTTCATGCGTTGATATTCGCGCGCTGGGTGAGGCCAGCATTACTTCAGGTTGCACTGTACTCTCACTATACCACCGCTACTGCCGTGAACCGGACAGGACAGCAGCAGTCAAAGCAAAATGGTTGAAAGCGCTCAAAACGAGCGAGCGAATTTTGAATTTTGGCGCGAGTTTGTGAGAATCCAAGAAAAAGGGCGTCCGCGCACGCAAGTTTTGCAATCGGACGCTCGAGCGCACAGAGCAGGGGCAGGTCAGTTTGTACTGGTGTTTGTATGCTGTCAATCGTTGCATTGCAGAAAGCGGACATTGCCCTGGCTTTGCGTCCATTCGACTGCTTGAATACAAACCCCGAGTGCAGACCAGATCGCGCACACTTTTGCAAATTCATCAAACACGCATTTATCTTGAGTTTTGTAAGCCGCGATCATCTCGATAGATGGATGGAGAGACAGCAGCAAGCGAGCAGAGGGTGTGTGCAAGTGTCTGTGCTGGAAGGTCCGAGAGAGCTTGGCTGAGCAAAGTCAGCATCAGGCTCGGCTCCAAGTGTGCGTGTGTGAGTCTGCGAGAGCGAGCGGCTGGCGCGCGACCGACTCGACGGACGCGAGTCGAGGACGAGGGTTCGACAGAGCGACAGCACAGCCGCGAACCGCCATTTCGGAAGTTGCTCTCTCGGCGCCGCACTCTCCCACAGAACTCGCCTTCTTTTCGACGACAACCGCGCGACCGACTGCCCGCGTCGCCCGTCCTTCGCGCCATTGCAACGACCGACAACAGAGTGTTGTGTTCGTTCTCTCCAATCCCGTTTGCTGTTTGGCTCGCAAGTGTATCTTTCGTCACCACCCTCCTCCTCCTCCCTCCCTATCACCGTCACGGCCTCAGACACTATGAGTGCAGCGCACCAGACGCCGCCGCACTCCCCCAGCTCGTCCGCGTCGTCGTCCCCTGCCGCGAGCCCGTCCGCGATCGGCACCATCACCAAGGACGCGAACGGCAAGCCGAAGAAGTGCCGCTTCAACGACTGCGACAACCACGCCGTGGACGGCACGTCCAAGTGCGCGTTCCACAAGAACCGGCGGCAGTGCTGCGTCGAGAGCTGCACGAACCAGGTGTACGCACGCAAGCTGTGCGTGCGCCACGGCGGTAAGAAGCAGTGCCAAGCCGACAACTGCGACGCGCACGCACGTGGCGGCGGCTTCTGCCTGCAGCACGGCGGCTTCGTCGTCAAGCGCTTCTGCATTGTGGAGGGCTGTTCCAAGCAGGCGCACGCACGCCAGAAATGCGTGCGCCACGGCGGCGGCCGGCGCTGCAAAGTGGACGGCTGCATGCAGCACGCGCGCGCTGGGGGGCTCTGCAACCGCCACTCGCACGGCCACGAGTGCCGCGTGGACGGCTGCACGAAGACTGCGCAGCACTCGGGCTCGATCTGCTTCCGCCACGCGATGGAGATGCGCGCGCACGGCGAGGCGGTGCCGGAGCTCAACATCTCCAAAGGCGGGCGGCTGTCGAGCAAGAAGCGCCAGCAGCTGCAGCGCGAGCAGCAGCTCAAGCAGGAGCAGTTCCACCACCAGCAGCTCCAGCAGCAGCAGCACCAGCACCACCAGCACCAGC
>JAASGD010001206.1:0-12380 GCA_023334115.1 Globisporangium megalacanthum | reverse complement strand
TTGTAGATGCGCGCCATTGATGACAATGAGAAGTGGTCGGTGGTCGCGCTGCCAGCTGCGCTCGCTGGCGGCGCGCGCGATGCGCGAGCACGCAAGCGCGCCAAAAATTCGCGCGCTTTTGACACCTGCAAAACCAAAAACCTCTCAAAATATGTCATAAAAATATTATTTGTTTGTGCAAGATGTCTGAATTCCAGTGCGCATTGTCTGAATTTCAAAGTGCAGAGTCTGAAATCGAGCGCGCAATGGTGTAGAACTTGAACTTGAGTTGCGAAATCTCTCTATTGCTTCTACTGCGATGTCATGCTCTGCAGACCTCGCTTGCTCCCTCACGACAGCAAAGCCACAGTATCTATCATGAGTACCATTCGCAGCACTGACCAAACATTATCGGGTGAGGCATTGAGGAGCAAACCACATAGGAGCTCGAGTTCTAGGACGCGACTGCGAGCTTGAAAGCAGCTGCTGGACGACGTCAAAGTGTGCTGCTCGGGTGCCAAGAAGCACCGAATCGAAGCCTCCACTTGCCGCCTTCATGTCTCAGTGTTCACGAACGCGGACCAACAATGCATTGATCTGGATACCATTATGCTTTGAGACCTTGGAGATGACACTCAATGACTTCGAAGGACCACAGCTTAGTGATACAACGACGGTGTCCGTCAGCCAAGATGGTTTCTGAGGTAGACACGCTTGGCATGAAGACAAATGCGACGACAACGAGTCTTCGTGTCGTGATGCACTTGTCATTCGATGCATGAGCACCCACTACGACGACCAACGCCTCCGATCGAAGCAGAAGAATGTTTAGAGAAATCAAGCGTGAGCGACACGATCTTGGCAGAAGTTACTCCAATCGACGGGTGACATGGATGCCGCCTTAGCTGACGATAGGAAGCACTACGATTGCTTCTCGAGACTCTCGACTCGGATCGGCTCCATGAACTCGAATCGACTCAAACATGCACGCAGGCTCAGTACGCCGAAGCCCCCATCTGTCTGGACACGAGCGCCTTGTAGGCACTCTGCGGCAACCGCATGAGCTCGTCGTGCGTGCCTTGCTCCACGATTGCGCCGTCCTGCGTCACAGCAATGACGTCGGCGTTGCGGATCGTCGACAGCCGGTGCGCCACAATGATCGTCGTGCGCTGCTTGAGCGCCAGCAGGCGGTCAAGCGACGCCTGCACGACGCGTTCACTTTCGTTGTCAAGTGCGCTCGTGGCCTCGTCCAGCAACAGCACCTCTGAGTCGCGCAGAATGGCGCGTGCGATGGCGATGCGCTGCTTCTGGCCGCCCGACACCTGTGCGCCACGGTCGCCCACGTCCGTGTCGTACGCGTCCGGAAACGCCGAGATGAAGTCGTGCGCGTTGGCTTTGCGCGCTGCCTCCTCCACCTCCTGGCGGGTGGCGCCAAGCTTGCCGATCGCGATGTTGTCGGCGATCGTGCCGGAAAACAGTACGGGCTCCTGGCTCACGAGCGAGATGCGCTCGCGCAGCCACGCGACGTTCAGTGTCTGGATGTCCTTGCCATCCAATGTCACTCGGCCCGTAGACGCGTCGTAGAAGCGCTCGAGCAGCGAGATCGCCGTGCTCTTGCCACTGCCGCTCGTGCCAACGAGCGCCACCGTCTGTCCGTGCGCGACTTTCAAATTGTAGTTCCGGTAGATCTTAACATCCGGACGCGACGGGTACGCGAACGCCACGCTCTGGAACTCGATATCACCTTGCAGTGCACTCGGCGCGTCCCCCGTTGGCGCGGTCGAGTTGATCGCAGGTACGCGGTCGATGATTCGGAACACGCTCTGCGCTGCGTGTTTGGCTTTCGACGTGTCCGAGAGGTTTTGCGCCGCCATTCCTACAGCGAAGGTGCTTAGCACCAGCACCATCATCACCATGAACATATCTTCGAACGAGATGGTGCCCTCGGAAACCCACTTGCCGCCGAGCCAGAACAAGAACGCGACACTGATGTACATCGCGCCTTGCGAGACACCAAACGTGATCCCGCCGACAACCCCAGCCTTGACATCCGCACTCTTCGACTCGTCCAAGAAGCGCGCGTACGTCGCATTGATGGCTTGCTCCATGCTCAGGGAAGCGACGGTGCGAATCGAGCTAATCGCCTCCGAGAGCAACGACCCAGACTCGATATCTGCACTGTTGCTCTTGCGGTTGTTGAGTTTGCCGGTCTGCGCCTCCGATTGAACCAGCGCAAAGAGCATGATGACCGGAAGCATCGCGAGTGCCGCGAGCGACATCTGCCAGCTGTAGAAGAAGCAGATCGCGAGGCCGATGCCGAGCGTGGTGACGTTCACTAGACCCTGGTTGAGCGTCTCAGACGTGATCGCCTGGAGTGTGGCCGAGTCGGTTGCGAGGCGTGACACCAGTGCGCCTGACGTGTTGTCATCCAAGTCGAACCAGCCAATCTCCTGCTGGAGCATCGCTGCAAACGTCGTGTAGCGAACGCGGGAGACGAGGTTCTGCGAGGCGACCGCGAAGCCGTAGTGCTGCGCGATGATGGATACACCGAACAACACGCCGAGCGCGACGAAGCCCAACGCCCAGTAGCGGGCGTCGGCGCGCATCTCGCTCGGCGACTTCTCGAGGTCAAAGAACAGCACGATAATCTTCGTCAGGATCACACCCCAGAGCGGGAACACCGCCGCGTTCATCACGGCGCCGAGGCTCCCGAGCACGAAGAACTTCCACTCAGGCTGACTCAGTCTCCAGATTCGGGACGCTGGTACGTGATAAGCTTCCTCTGCGGTCGTTGACTCCCCTGCCTCCACCACATGTTGTTTCTCGCTGTGAACGCTCCCTCTCGCAAGCGACTCGCTCTCGGTGTGGCTCGGTCGCGCCAGCGAGGTGGTTTGAGCCTGTTGCACGCTGGACAACTCGTGCTGCTCATAACCAGGAGTAGCTTGCTCTTCGTAGGAGACGGCGCGGTTCTGCGCTTCAACAAGACTGCTGTAATGCCCGTCACGGATCCCCATGAGCTCGACGTGCGACCCGATCTCGATGATCTTTCCCCCACTGTGCACTGCGATCCGACTCGCCCCTTGGATCGTCGATAAACGATGGGCTATGACGATCGTCGTGCGCTTCGAGGTCGCAAGCAGCGCGTCGAGCGACTCTTGCACGACGCGTTCGCTCTCCGTATCGAGAGCGCTCGTGGCCTCGTCCAACAGGAGGATGGGCGGGTTCTTCACGATGGCACGTGCGATCGCGATGCGCTGCTTCTGACCACCAGATAGCTGCGCACCACGCTCACCGACTTCAGTCGCAAAGCCTCGAGGAAAAGCCATGATGAAGCTGAACGCGTTCGCTTTCCGTGCGGCGTCGTGAACTTGCTCATCGCTCGCACCGGGAGCTCCGTGGCGGATGTTCTCCAGGATCGACGCCGCGAAAAGCACCGGTTCCTGCCCAACGAAACCAATCTGCTGGCGCAGCCACTTGACGTTGAGCTCTCGGATGTCGACACCGTCAATCCGCACCGACCCTGCCTGCGGGTCGTAGAATCGCTCGAGCAACGACACGATTGTACTCTTGCCGCTGCCACTCGGACCGACGAGCGCCACAGTTTCGCCTGCCGCGATGTCGAGCGAGTAGCCGCTGCATACGCTCACATCTGGGCGGGATAGGTACGCGAACGAAACGTCGGTCAGCGAGATGGTTCCAGAGACGGTGTCGAGCTTGCGGCCACTCTCGTCGAGCGGATCGATCTGTGACCCTTCATTGATCACGCGGAAAACGTCGTACGCGCACGTCCTCGCCGCGTACATCGCTTGCACGCTCGGTCCGGCTTGACCGAGCGCCATGGCGCCCATGATGATCGCAAAGAAGATCGTGATCACCTTCCCGCCGTCGTAGCAACCGTGGCCCGTACACGGCGTGCCAGAGAGCTGGTCGTTCGAGATCTGCACCGCGCCAAAGTAGAGCCCCACCGCGTAGGTGCAGTAGATCGTGAAGAACATCACACCCATGCCCCAACCGACCGCGAAACCCTTCCTGATGCCCGCGGCTGTTGACTTCTCGAGCGCCACGGCGTACTTGTGCACAAAGTGCTCGATCGCATTGAACATGTGGACCGTGCGCACGCTGCCGAGCGCTTCTTGCGCGATCGCGCCGGCTACTCCGTACGACTCGATGCCGGTCTGCGTCGCGGCGGCGATGAACTTTATGGACACGAAGGCCGTGGCGGCGACGAGCGGCGTGAACGCAAGCATCACGAGCGTCAGCTCCCAGCCCTTGATGAAGCCAATGATGATACCAGCGAGTCCCATCGAGAGGAAATGGAGTCCGTCGCCGACTTTGCGTCCCATTCCCTCTTGGATCGTCACCGCCGAGTCCGCGACGCGCGTGGCGAGTTGCTTGGAGTCGTTGAGATCGAACCAGCTGATATGCTTGGTCAAGATCGCGCTCACGTACGCGCTTCGCAATCGCTTCGCCTGGCGCGAGGCGGTGAGCGACCAGCATGCGACCTGGACGAAGCCGCCGGCGATCATTCCGAGCCCGACCCAGACGAAGTTGAGCGCCACCGAGTTCACGTTAGCTCGCAGTGTGGCGCCGTCTGGCAGGTCCGTTGGATTGAAGGCGTTCATAACGTTACCGATCAGCACGATCTGGATGGGCTGCCCGAGCCCAGCAGCTAGCGCGCCGATGGTGCCGAGCACCATAAGCGCGTAGTCAGTCGCATCCGCGAAGCGGAAGAGCGCGGCGAGTGGCACTATGCGCGACGCGGAGGTGTCGGAGGCATCCAGACTCGGCGTTTGAGCAGGTGGCTCAGAGTGGGCGGAAGGCGAGCGCAGCTCTGCGTATTCGGTGCGCAGCGATCGCTTCGTGGGCTCACGACCTTCCATTACACCAGCTGATAGGCGCCTGGATGGGGGCGGGCGCGGGTTGAGAGGAAAATCGCAAGTGTGCTGCCTCATGACTTCTGAGTCACATGATCGCGTCGGGTGGACAGGTTGAAGTGTGCCGAGTTTACTGGTTGCAGTCTCTGACGAATCACGATTTAGTAATTCAAGGCGAATAAGAGGTAAACTATACCTCTCCGTCCAAAATTCGACGTACCGTCCATTGCTTGGCATAAAACAGTAATGTTAGACCTGGTTGATTCCCAACCACTCAATCTTTGGTGTTTGTTTTTCACAGCCGAGTTGCTCGCTTTCTCGCTGACAGGAAGAAAAAGACCCACTTGAGGGCTCGAAGTGCTGCTTCTCGCATCATGTCGTTCTTCATCCAGAAGCCCGAGAATGCGCTCAAGCGCGCCAAGGAGCTCATCACGATCCCTGGCATGGACGCGGCCGCCGTGAAGCGCGCCAAGCGCTCAGCGCTCGAGATGCTGCACGAGGCGCTCGTGGCCAAGAAGAACCGCACGTGGCAGCCGGCGCACGAAGAGCTCATGGTCGCCTACCTCGATATTTGTATTGAGCTCCAGCTCGGCCGGATCGCCAAAGACGGCCTCCACCAGTACCGTAACCTGTCCATCCAGCTCAACCCGGCGTCGCTCGAGAGCGTTATCACGTACTTCGTGGCTCAGACCGAGCAGCGCCTCGCGCTCGCCAAGCGGGAGAGCAACGACCTCATCCTGCTCGCGGCCGCCAAGGTTGACCTCGAGGCGGCGCAGACGCCGGAAGCTGTGATGCTCTCCACGACCACGTTCGAGGGGTCGAGCGACCGCACGGACCGCGAGGTTGTCGTGCCGTGGCTGCGCTTCACGTGGGAGACGTACCGCACGGTGCTTGACATTCTTAAGAACAACACGAAGCTGGAAGGCCTGTACAAGTCGATCGCGCTCAAGGCGTTTGACTTCTGCGTCGAATACACGCGCAAGATCGAGTTCCGCCGCCTGTGCGAGATCCTGCGCAACCACCTCGGCAGTCTCCAGAAGCACACGGCGGCGCCGACGAGTCAGTCGTCACGTCTGCTGCGCTCGTGGGAGGGCTTCACCCTCGAGGGAATTGAGAGTCTGCTGGAGATCCGCTACCGCCAGCTCCAGGTGGCGACGGACCTCGAGCTCTTCTCGGAGGCGTTCCGCACGATCGACGACATCAACACAATCATGAACCTCGTGGACCAGGTGCCGCGCCTCGAGCTCATGGTGACGTACTACGAGAAGCTCGCACAGATCTTCCTGGTGTCCAAGAACCACCTCTTCCACGCGTTCGCACTGCACAAGTGGTACGGTCTGCGAGTCGCTGGCCTCGACGGCATGAACGGCGGCGCACTGTTGGCCACAAAGTCGTCGCTTATCTCCGCCGAAGAGCAGCAGGAGATGGCGACGCGCGTGGTGCTCGCGGCGCTCTCGATCCCGTTGCTCGAGTTCGAGTCTGCGTCTGCGGTGCTGGACGACGACAGCACGCCGTCGGCCGTGAACTCTGCAGTGAGCAGCCTCAGCTCAGCCTCTCGCGAGAAGAACGTGCGCATGGCGTCGCTTCTGGGCTTCACCTCGACGCCGACGCGGGCGAACCTCCTGGAGGAGATTGAGGTGGCCGGCGTGATCAAGAAGGCAGTGCCGGAGGTGACGGCGCTCTTTTACCACCTCGAACGCCAGGAGGTGGACCCTCTCCAGGTCGTGAAGATTGTGCAGCCGTACTTGGCCAAAGTCCGTGAGCTTTCGGCGTCGTACAAGAACCAGACGCTGGAGGCGTCGTACGCCAACAGTGTCGAGCGCCTGGTCGTGCGCCGCGTGCTCTTCCAGCTCACGCGCGTGTACTCGAGCGTGACGATCACGCACCTGCGCTCGCTCTTCGTGGGCTTGAACGTGAGCTACCAGGAGATCGAGCAGCTCATCGTGCGCTCGCGCTCGCTCAGCACAGTCGCGCACTCGAGCGCGCCGAGCCTGTCGGCGATGTACTTGAAGAACCAGAGCAACAGCCACAACAACAACAACAGCAACGTGGAGGCGTCGACGTCGTCGGCCACCGCGACTGCCACGCGCACCAAGATCCGCATCGACCACGTGCAGCAGATCATTCGTTTCAGCGAAGCCGTGGAGCTGGAGGCAAACCCGGCGCAGCTGACGCTTCTCGGCGAGCGCCTGGAGCGCGTGCTCAAGAAGGTGCAGTATCCGAAGTCGCTGGAGGCGCAGGCGGCGAGCCGCTCGAAGCTCTTCGAGACTGCCCGTGCGAACCTGGACGCCGTGCGCTCGGACATGCTCGAGCGCCGCGAGATCATCGAGCGTAAGAAAGAGGAGCTCGAGCGTCTGCAGCAGGAGAAGGCGAAGACGATGGAGAAAAAGCGCCAGGAGTACGAGCAGATGCGTCAGCAGGTTGAACGCGAGCGCCTGGAGCAGGAGGCGCGTCGCCGCGAGGCCGAGAAGAAGCAGAAGATCAAGGACGAGATCGCGCTCAAGGAGACTAAGCAGATGTTGGACAAGCTCGGCCACAAGGACCTGGAGAACTTTGACTTGGAGAACCTGGACCGCGAGAAGCTGATGAACGACGCGAAGGAGAAGGCGCAGAAAGCGAAGGAGGACGCGCAGAAGAAGCTCCGCGACAGCGCGCGGCGTCTCGACTACATTGTCCGCGCGACCCGCGAGGTGGAGCAGCCGATCTTGCAGAAGCAGTTTGCGGAGGCGAAGGAGGAGGCGAAGCAGGTCTACGAGCAGGAGAAGCAGGAGAAGCTGAAGGCAGCAAAGGAGGCGTACGAAGTTGGTCTCAAGGAGAAGGCTCGTCTTGCGCCAGTGCTCCAAGTCCAGGGCGAGTTCATCGAGAAGCACTTTGGCCGCCGACGCGAGCTGTACAAGAAGGCGGCGGAGGAGCACAAGAAGAAGGCGCTGCTGGAGCGCCTTGAGAAGCGCGTTGCTTACGCGAAGGAGCTCTACGAAGAGGAACAGGAGCGGCTGCGCGAGGAGGAAGAGGAGCGCGAGCGCGTCCTGCGTGAGGAAGAGGAGGAGATTGAGCGCCAGCGCCAGGAGGAGATCGAGGCGGAGTTGCGTCGCCAGGAGGAAGAGGAAGAGGAAGAGCGTCGCCGCGTAAATGAGGAGAAGGAGCGCGAGCGTGAGGAGGAGAAGGAGCGCGAAGCGAGTCGTAGCGCGTACCGTCCCCCGAGCGCGCGTCGCACGGAGCGCGAGGATGCCGAGTGGACGCAGGTGAATCGAACGACGACCACCCGTACGTCGGCTCCGGAGGGCCAGTGGGACCGTCGCGGCCCTGCAGTTCGCGACGACCGCGACAGCGTTCGTGGTTCGTTCCGCAGCGGCGGTGGTCGTGAGGGCGGCTTTTCATCCCGCTTCGGAGACCGCGACACACCCGCTCGTGATGGCCCTCGCGAAGGATCGTCGTCGCGTTTCGGGGACCGCGACGCCCCTCGCGAAGGTCGTGAAGGCGGTTTCTCGCGTTTCGGAGACCGCGACGCTCCGCGTGAGGGTGGTCTTCGTCGCAACTTTGGTGGTGACCGTGATGTTCCTCGTGAAGGCGGTTTGCGTCGTACCTTTGGCGGCGACCGCGAAGAGCGTACCCCGCGTGAGGACGGCCAGTCAAGCGGCTGGCGTCGTGGCGGCGGCGACCGTGAAGGTCCTCGTGAGGGCGGCGACGACCGCTTCGGCAACCGCGGCGGCGACAGCGCGTACCGGCCGCCTCGTGGTGGAGACAGTGAGCGTCCAGCCCGCGAGAGCGCACGTGCGCCGGACTCGGGTCGGTGGAGATAAGTGGTGTGCTGGGAAGGGAGGCATGGGGAGCGAACATTGGCGTGGCTTCGAGTTTCGTAGCCTTCGGGCTTTGAGCGCAATGAACCAACCACGGGTGGGGGGTAAGCGAGTAAGGCAAACGAATTCGAGATCGAGCGGCCGAAGGAGGCCAAGCCCCTGCGTGCCATCCGATTATTTAACAGTCGTCTTCGTCGTCTTCCAACTTCGGTGTCCGTGCTGTCGCAACAGCAGATGACGCGGCGAAGCTCAGGTGTTCGCGCGTCGCTCGCGGGATCACCAGGAACGTCATCGCGTTGCAAAGCGCCTTTGAGAGCGCCGTCGACCGCTTTACCGCTTTCTTTGCCCGCTCACTCAGGTCCATGCGTATCCATTCGATGATCTTGATGACCAGTGGGTGCGGTGCTGGCAGCTGCGCCGCTTGCCGGAGAACCACGTTCACTTGCAGCAACAGTCCCACAGCGACTCGGATTGTACGATCGCTGGTAGCAAGAACCACCTCGACAGTCGCCGCCTGAGTTGCGGTCGAACATATCGCAACCGCGTCGATGCCTCGGGCGTCTGAGGGCACTAGCGATGCGGCTGCTGGACCGGCGCGCAAGGAGATTGACGTTGCTGCAAGCACGGCTTGCTCCCGCACGTCGTCGCTCACAACTTGGTCGAGGGCGTCACGAAGGCACAGTTCAAGAAGCGACGACGCCTGCGTTGCTGCTCGGCGGCGAGCAATCCGCCGAGCGGCTCTCCACGCCTCTCTTGATCGCTCGCACCGCTCAAACACCACGGCACGGAACTCGAACGGATGGAGTCTCGGCGTTGCTCTCGCATTCGCCAGCACAGCGTTCACACGCGCGACAACCGAGACAAGTCCCGAAAACCACAGCACGCACTCGATTGCGTCGGAGCGAGACGACGGATCTCCGGCCAGGCGCTCGACCGTGAGCCGCTCGGCGACTAACGGAGCAGCGTGGATAGAGATCGTCGCCTCGCGCAGCTCGTCCTGACTCTTCTCGCCAGTCAACGCGACGACCTCGCGGATCACCAGCGAGTGCTCCGACCAGCCACCACCCTTCGAGGGTCCCGCCGCAAGCGCGCTTTCAGGCTCCGGCACAGGTTGACAGACTGGTGGCTTTTTGTCTATAAATGCTGGCGATTTGTCTGTTTGTCCTCGTGCCATGCTCAGAAGCTGCGCTTCGGACATAAGCGGATGGTCGGCGTCGTCGGCTTCACTTCCTCGGGTCTGCAGATACAGTCCTTCGCGGCCGTCCCAGCGAAAACGCCGCTGTACAGGGTCGTACTGGCGCACGAATGCCACGACGCCGCCACTGCGGCGCCTCATGAACGCGCTCTCGCATGGGAACGCGCTGTAGAAGTCGGATAACGCGCCGGTGCGCAGCTCTCGCGCAGGCCGCATTCGCACGAACGTCTCAAGCGCTGCGAGAGCGCGCGGCACTTGTTTCGACGCTTCCGAGAACGTTTGCGCGCCGCCGTCCCGTTGTGCGTCCGTTATCTCGTGCACCACCACTGGTCCGCGCTCGAGCGGGTGGGCGTCGCGCCAAACGAGCCCGTGTGCCGCACCGGAGCGCCCCACCGCCTTCTTGAGCGACGCAGAGCTCGCGAGTACCCCCGCGCGCACCTCCGGCCATTCCCTAAAGAGATCTTCGATCTCGTCGGGCCGAGCAGCACCACCTCGCGCGAATACGAACGCCGCAACAGCTTCCATCGCGTCCTCCTGTTGCCAATTACAATGTGAATTTGAAGAGTTTACTTTAATTGCATTTGCCTAAATAGGCAATGCTTTTTTATTTGGTGATAAAACAGGTCGAGCCTAAAACAGGTCAAGTCTCCAAATTATAAAATACTAGGCACTTACCTGGGTCTTCGCTCCAGGGAGCCAACCCTCGCACCTTGCTCTCGTCTCCTCTCCCCTCCCTCTCGTCCTCCCGTCCACCCGCCTTAATTATTATTGGCCCTCAACACTCTCGTCCCCCAACATCTTCTTCCTACTTTCTCACTTGTACTGTACCACTCTGTTTCAGAATATGAATAACTTTTTTGAAAAATCGTGCGCATTTAGCCAGTTCTTGTCTGATTTTGATTCGGAGAGCTTTGTTGGGTCGCTATGGCTGAAAGGAATCGAACCATGTGCGTTATAACAGGTGAATCGCTAAAGGCAGAATGCAACAGCACATTTGGCATGAAAATTCTATTCAGATTATGCACTCGTCTGACTTTTCTCGTTCAAATAACTTTTTTCGAGCAAAGCACATCACATCACATACTTAAACCAAATATAAGATGTGACTCATATTTTGGAACAACACAAAGCGTTGCACGTTACAAATATTATGGAACGGAGTGGTATCTCTTTATCCCTCCCTTCCAACAGTCTCGCTCTCTTCTCTCACTTTCAGAGAGATTTCCTTCAAAACAGAGAACGAAAATCAAGCCAGCGTTTTTGTATACAATGTTTACAGCTTTGCTGCATATTAATGCTGCCGTCCCGAACCAACTATTTAAAATTGCAAAAATTGACCGCACTGTTTAGGAGAACTATTCAAAATTGCAAAAATCGAGCGTTACAGTCCCTTGTTGTGTCGGACAGAACTCGAGTTGTCAAAACTTGTAGATTACTAGGCTCTTACCCGGGTCTTCGCCCCGAGGAGCCGATCCTCGCCCACTCCTCTCGTCCCTCCGATCACCGGCCTTCGTTCGTATTGGTCCTCCTCTGTGCTCCCGCCCCACATCCTTCATCGTCTCTCTTTCTCTGGCTTTATAGAGAGAGCTTTCCCTTCAAAACAGAGAAAGATCATCAAGTCAGCGTTTTGTATCCAATGTTTACAGCTTTGCTGCGTATGTGTGCTGCCGTCCCGAACCAATTATTCAAAATTGCAATAATAGACGTGAGCAACGCTATTCAAAATTACAAAAATGAAGCGTTACAGTCATTTGTTGTGTCGAACAATACTCGAGTTGTCAAAACTTGTAGATAGATAAAATATGATAGCATACTGTATAAACCGAAATTGTAGGGACCACCCCTCTAGTCTCTTTTTTTAAAATAAAACTGCTCTGTCTAATAATCGCTCATTTTAACCCTGTAATTATCGTGAGTAGTGCATTCAGTGTGAGAGGTTAATTGTATCAAATGTTGAGGCTAACCAATAATTAATTCGGACAGTATGTGATTATAGAATGTTTTTGGTCGTGATTTACTTCAAATCAATCATGAAGCCAGGTGATCCCAAAAATTTCGGGTTGTACAATACTTTTACTGAAAATGGTATTTTTTTTTAAATAAGCATTTTTTCAATTTTTACCACTTTCGGTAAAAAGTAAAAAATTCTAATGCATATTTCATTATAATTTTAGCGAAGTAGTATACTAGGTGTACTACAGACAACACACAATTCAGTCACACACTGTTGTGGCACAAATCGGGTTGTGGAACATCGTATTTAGGGACCAAAGTTTGCATACTGAAATCAAGTCAAATTAATAACTTTTCAGTTGTCGCCCACAAGAAAACGAAATGGCAGTAAATGTGACCCGATTCACAATTTCATACATTATTGAGTTTTTGTTCAAGCACATTGCCAATTCATGACGTTTTAAAACCGTTTACTACCTCCGTCACTGACCCGTTCTCGTATTTGCACTTTTGAGCAGTGTGGTGCGAAAATTGCACCAAATACACTGGGAGCGATTGTTTATTACTCGCCTTGACGCGCTG
>JAASGD010001205.1:0-12385 GCA_023334115.1 Globisporangium megalacanthum | reverse complement strand
GACACACGGTATGTGATCACCAAATGAAGCGATCCAGGATTCGCCCATGACCCGTCCATGTATCGTCCATGATTTGTCCATGTGCTGCTGGTACCCAATGTGGTACTCACTGTGGTCGTGTGTTGCATTCGCAGATGGGTTGGTGAAGCGACAGAGTTGCCAGCTGTCGACCAGGTCGCATTCAACCCGTTCGCAGTAGACGAGGCTGTGCCGTCTCGCCGATCAGCGGCTGAGAGGTACAAGGATGCTGTACGGGCGACGCATCTGGTCTCAAGCGAGCTCGCGGACATCGACGATGATGACGAGTTCGACGAGTACCTCGCGTTTGTGCTCATGCAGTGGCGCAGCGTGCGTCAGCGCAAGCGCACTCGGCTTGGTTCAGTGTCTGAAGATCGCGTCGTTCTCGTCGAGGGCGCAGAAGATGCAGAGGTCGAGCGCGATGCAGATGCTGGCGTCGAAGAGGCGCCGGTTGAGACATCGCAGGCGCATAGCCTCTACTCGGAAGACCTCGGTCACGTACCAATGGTGGGTACAAGCCAGGTCGTGCTCGACCAGCCGGACAAGATGACGTTGAGTGGGACTCAACCGGAGTACGAGGTGTCTCCGTCTCAGCATGTCGGCACTCCGCCTGTGCTCGTCGACACTCCGCCTGTGTCCGCCGAAGCTCCGTCTGTGCCAGCCAGTGCTCCGCCTGTGCCAGCCAGTGCTCCGTCTGCGCCCGCCGACGCCCGTCCCAACACCCCGCCACGAGATGAGAGCCCGCACATGGTCAAGAGTCCAGAGCGGAAGCCAGCGGCGCAGATCCTGAACGAGTACATGGCGAATCCTGGACCAGACATGGGCGAGACTACAGTGGATCCTGCGGCGGCTGCCACCACTCGTGCCGACTACAGTTTTGAGCCTGAGCTCGCAGCGGATGGCGACGACGACGGGGACTTTGAAACGAAAGAGCCCGTGCGGATACGACTGAACCCAAAGACGAGCAAGACGGGTCGGCCGCGTACGGATCGCAAGAAGGTCGAGTCGTCTGAGAAACAGGACCGAGTGAGCTTCAACGCGGCAGAGGCAGCACGACGCAAGAGCGGCGAAGTCACCTAAAGCAGCTTGCCGACGCGCTGGACGCAGGAAAGCCTCCTCTGGACGAGACAGCGCGTCGACTCGAAAGCGTTTCGGTCAAGTTTCTTGACGCAGTCAACAAGCGGCCCAAGTACCTTGTGAAAGCCAACGGCCAACGCGGTGATAAACGTGGACGCGTTCTACTTGCTCCCTGAGAAGCTTCTCACTGCCTGCGTCGACGTGCTCCCTCTGACCAACGCCTCCAGCGACGCGATCTCCGTCTCAAGCCAGAGCCAGAGCCAAAGTCAAGACCAGAGCCAGTCCGCCGTCAAGCCAATGAAGGAGATCGTGTCAATCAATGATGTCGGCTCGTTCTCGCGCCAGCAGATCGAGGTGATGCAGAGAATGACCAACCTGATCTCCGAGTGCAAGTGCGGGGCGGCGTTCGTCAAGTGGCTGAAAGAAAACGTGGCGGGTGCGGTACCGGCAAGCGAGCAAGCGGCTGTCCATGATTTGGCGATCCAGATCTCGTCCATGTATCCTGATGCCGTACTTCCAGGATTCGGCGTTGACATCCATGTTTCGGCTCTACCGCCTGCGACCGCCCATGTGGCTCAGCGATGCAGCGATTTAAGCGCTGTGCGAGCGACTGCAGCAAGCCGACCCTGCTGTGCGCTATGCTGGCGTGTTCACTGGCAAATTGGCCGGTGCTCGCGGGACTCGTGTGGCGTTCCCGGCTGAGGTTTTGGACGTGATCAAGACTGCAGCGGCGGACGACGTGGCGTAGAAAGTGCTGTTGCCGGTCAACTACGGCAACCAGCACTGGTGCGGGATGGTGACCGACCTGGGGGAAACGCCATTCGCTACTACGCCTCACTCAACGGACGAGCTTACAAGACGGCGCTCGACCTGGCTGCGCGCGCTAGTCGAAGAAGTGCTACCGGGGTTCAGCGTTGTGGACGTCAACTCCCCGCTACAGTACGACAGCTACAGTTGCGGCTTCTTTGTCACGATGGAGTTTTGGTGCTCCGTGGACAGCAACGCGCCGGATAACTTGTCGCTGCACTCGCGACTGGCGCGCTGCTTCGACTTTCTGCGCTTTGTGTTCAAGGGCAACCTGGACTAGCGCTGTGCACGTGCGCTTTGGTGGCCACCTCGGCTCTTGCTCTACTTTCTACGGCAGCTTCAAGTAGCGGCGTGCGTGCATGTGTTGAGATGCAGACGTGAGCGACTAGGTATGCGAACAAATTGGATGTGTTGCGTCGTTCTATCGTGTTTGCTTATGTTCTTGTGCGCTCTATGCTACGCTGTCGTCTTGGCGCTTCATGTGCGTCACGTCTGCTTCCCCGCCGCGCTCTGCTGACAGCGCACAGGATGCAGTAGACGTGCTCGTGTTGCTACAGTCGGGTCGGTGCTCGCACCTCTGTCATGGCACTCATGTGTGCTTCAACTGCACACGAGCGCTGAATGCGAAAAATCGACTAAGTCTTTCGGATCATGGACAAGTCCTGGTTTCCAAATCCTGCAGTAGAACTGGCCAAACGTAAAATACATCGCCATATGGTGGCGACGAATTTTACGAAATCATACTTTCAACGCCCTTTCGCATATATTTCGTATATCTTTCAACATATTTGAGAGGTTATCGTGTTGTCGTGAAATCATGTATCAGTTCCGGAAAATACATGGATCAGAGATGGACAAGCTTTTTTGGCGTTTAATGAAATCATGGACCGGAGCACCGTCCTTTTAGAAATGCTAAAAATTGATTTTTCAATTTTGTCGTTTGGTGTCAAATTCTTAATCGCAATTTTCTCGTGTTTTTAGATTTTTTGAGAGTTCACTTGACCAACTTCAAACTATTTCAGGAGAGCGTTCAAACCGCTCTCCTGAAATACCTCAAAAATGGGTTTATGATACATCTGTCTGAAATGGTCTAATAAATATGAGACCATTTTATACAAAGACCATTTAGATATTTTGTGTGAAATGGTCTCATATTATTACTATTAGTAATAATATGAGATCATTTCAGATAAAAATATATTATAACAACGCAGTCGATGCGTTTCTTTTAAAAATCGGAGCAACAACAACATAACATGTGGGATTGGAGGTGAAATTTATACAGTAGTTCTGTATACAAAATCTCTCTGGATAGACGCTTTCTGTGTTGGGTTATATTTTCCCGTGCTAAAGATATTCTAGCTTACAGTTCAACGAAATATTCCCATTTCTTGTACATCTGTGGTGTAAGCTCACATTTCACCAAACTGACTACAAGTTGGATCTCAGCATTGATCACACGTCGTAAAGATCAAGTTGGTGGCGATGGTGCCGACGATGCGAACGACAGTTGCAAGCAGCGCGCGCCTGCTGCTGGTGACTCTGGTGCTGAGCATCGCAATTGCACGAGTCGCCCAGGCCTCGCGCTTCACCTTCAGCCTCTCGTCACGCACAGAGGTGCGTGCGTGCAGCCAGTCGTTCGGAATGCGAGCTTTGCGTGCTTGTGTGCAAGAGGAGGGGAGGAGAGGAAAGAGAGACATGCTCCTCACATTGTGTGGCTCTGTATACGCTGCGCGTGCTTCCCTGTGTGATTGCCTGTGCGTCCCCTCCACTCAGGAGTGCTTCTCGGAAGACGTGGACGCGCGAACGACAGACAACAAACTGCTCTTCCGCTTCGGCATCCTGGACGCCAAGGCGTACGACCTCATCGACGTCTCGGTACGTGCTCGCTGGTCTCTTATAGGAGAGCAAGAGGGGGACGTGCCACCACCCTTTGAAACTCACGTGTCCCCTCGGTCGTCCCGCTGTGTGCCGGCAATAGATCAAGACGCAGTCGCAGAAGCTCGTGAAGGCGTGGAACAGCACGCAGAACGACCTCGTGACGACAAAAGTGCGCGAGTCGGGACTCTATGCGCTCTGCTTTAAGAAGCGCGGCGGCTCGTCCAGCACCATCAATGTGTTTTACTCGTTCGACTTCATCTCGACCGGTGCGTGCGTATACAGAGAGGCAGACAGACGCTACAAGTTCTTGGATGGTCTCCTCTCCAAGGCCAGCGCGTCGTTCGTTGTCTAAATCACTGGTGGTGGGTGCTTCCAGGAAGCGTGAACTTGTTGCTGTACCCTAACGTGGCGGCCACAATCTCCAAGGCGTCTCCAGACGAGACAGTGTACATGTCCATGATGATGGCGACGTCCAAGGGCGTGCCGTCGTCGCTCGCGATCGTCGAGTTCGACCTCCAGGGCGTGTCCTCGAGCCTCATCCGCGCCAACACGCGCGTCCAGCTGCGCTTCTCGGTCGACGGACTGTCGAAAGACAAGGTCGACATCGTCGTCGGCCTCTACCCGGGCTTGTTGCAGTACCCCATCTCGTGGAACTCGCTCGGGAGGTGCGTATGGCTGGGGTCTGTCGTTCGGTTGGTTGGGTTGTGCGTGTGGACACTGAAGCGGGCGTGGGTGGGGCTGGGGGACTCGTAGCTTTGTGCGTAATGAGTACAAGGACCAGCCAGTAAACAGCGCGAGCGCCGAGATGGGCAGCCACATCACACTGGACATCACGGAGCTCTTCTCGTCGAAAGTGAACGTCAAGCAGGACACGCTGACGTTCGTGGTGCGTCCTTTCATGTCCTCCTTCCTCCTCGCTCTCCCCATTCGTTTGGTTGGTGGTTGTGCTGAGCGTATCGCATTGGTGGGCTGGTGCGTGCGTACAGCTCTACTTGGAGGAAGACGCCGAGGCGAATGTGTTTGGCATGTCGCACGTCACGTTCGACTACTACCCGCAGATCATTGTCGAAGGTGCGCAAGCGGAGGCTTATGTGGGTTGCCTGCTCGTCGTCTGTGTGTATGGGACTGACGCCCGTCGTCCTCGCTGGTCGTGCTCGCCAGACTTGGGCCTCGACCTGATGCGCGAAGTCGCGTACTTCAAGGAGAACGTGTTTACGCTTCGGGGCGACATCGCGTACATCCTGCACAACGAGCGCGGCAGTCGCGACGCCGCCGACAGCGCCAACTCGCGCGTCAAGTGGCTCTCGCTGCTCACGAACGTCGTGCTCATCGGCATTGCGTTTGCGCAAGTCATGTACATCCGCAGCATGCTCGAGAGCAGCTACTAGAGCGCGAGTGTGCGAGAAGAGGGCGAGAAGAGAATGAGCGAGGGAGGGAGGGAGAGACGAGCACCGTACTTTGTGGACGCAGGAACAGGGAGGGGAGACATCGGCGTTCAGATCCAAAGCGAAAGCCACCGTGTTCCATCGGAAGCTGAGCTTGCTGATGTTCACGGCCGAGTATGAGCAAGGAGACTGACGGCTCTGCGCATACTGTAGTCCTAGAGCCGAACGGCGTGGTCGACTCCCCAGAACGCCAGTGCTTCCTCAGCAGTCTCGCGCTCCTTGAGCACCGCAAACTTGAAGCTGCCGTCGTCCTGCTTGGCGTACGCGTGCACTGACGGCGCCTGGCGGCTGTTGTACTTGGAGTACATGGCCAGCGTGTAGCCGCCAGTGTCGTGGATCACGACCAGGTCCCCCGCGTGGATGAGCGGCAGGAGCTGCTGCTTCGCCATGAAGTCGCCCGAGAAGCAGAGCGGCCCCGCAATGTCCTGCTTGACGAACTCGCTCGCGTCTGCTGACTTGACGCGGCCGTCGGGGCCGAGTACCGTGATGCAGTGCGACCAGAGCTCCGGCAGGTACGCGGTGCGTGGGAACTGGTCTGCGCCGACGTGGACGACGCCAATGTGCTGCCCCGCCCAGTCCTTCACGGCTTCGACCTTGGAGACCGTGATGCCCGGCTTGACAAAGATGCTGCGGCCGAACTCGGTGATGATGGACGCGAACCCGCTCGCAAACAGCTCCGGTACGTGCGTGCGCAGAGCGTCGCCGTAGACCTGGAAGTCGTACGCCTCGGAAACGCCGCCGTCGTACACAGTCGGGAGGCCACCGCCAATGTCCATGACTCGGATCTGCGGCCGGCCGACGCGCGCGTTGATCTCGAGCGCAAACTGCACCGCTTTCTTCGTGCCGGCGACCAGCAAGTCGACCTCGCAGCCCTGGGAGCCCACGTGCACGTGGACGCCGTGGAGCCACGCGTTCGCAGCGAAGAGCTGCACGAGCCGGTCGTGCGTCTCCACCGTCAGCGGCAGCCCGAATTTGCTCGACGCGGTCGCGGTGCTCAGCGCGTCGATCGTGCCGCCACCCACCACGGGGTTCACGCGCAGTCCGATCTGCCCGTCGTGCTTCCCAGACGGGTACCCCGCGTCGCCGAGCTCGGCAAACACGTCGCGCACTTTCTCAATCTCCGCTTCGTTGTCCAAGTTGATGTACACGCCTGCGAGCAGGAGCTCCCGGAGCTCTGCGTGCGTCTTGCATGGCGAGTCGAACACGACCTTCCGCGGCGCAAAGCCGAGCGAGAGCGCGTGCTTAGCTTCTGCGAACGACGCGCACTCGGCGCCAAAGCCGCGCGTCTGCGCTTCGCGGAGGATGCCTCGCAGCGGGTTCGCTTTCACCGCCACCGCGTGATTGAACGCCGGCTCTGGGAGAGCGGCATGGAGGTTCTCGAGACGTGCAGTGTACACGTCCCAGTCAAAGAGGTTGGTGAGCGGGTTGTCGGCGTGGAGCACGCCTTGGGCCACGGCCTGGGCCAAGACGGCGGTCACGGCCGCGCTGCGTTCGGTGTGGCGCGCCACAAGCTCCGCGTCGCTGCGGACCGCAAGCAGCGGCGCCACGTACGTGTCCCCTCTTTGTGCGAGCACCGACAGAAGCAGCTCGGCTGCGTCAGCTGCGGTCACGACCGCATCGCCATCGATCGCGAGAGCTTGGAGCAGCTGTGGAAATCAATCAATGGGCAGCGTCACTCGCGAGCGTGGCGAGAAGCAGCAAGAAAGGCGAACAAAGAGGAGAACGCAACGCACCTCGCGCGCATTCTGCTGGACGCTGCCCGTTTGTTGCGCAAACTTGGTCCACTCGGCGCTCCGGAGCTGCTGCGCCGCCGCCATCCTTCTTCTCCTTCGACGAGTGACGGGTGACGAAGTGGATCCTGAGTTGCCTGGATTTTGACCAGGTCCCTTCCTTATTTCATTTTCGCGTTTCCAATTTGTGAAATGGGGAAAGGAGCGGCGCAGCAGCTGGCACACAGCCGCGCCTATTGGCGCTGACTACAGTACCCGCGTCTGGCCCGGAAGCGTCAGCTGCGCGTCCTATGACCCGCACTTCCTACCTCACGCTTCCACCCGCGTATACAGGGTCCCGCTCGCTATGGAGCTCGTGCTGCTGCGCTTGACCATCGCAGCGGCGGCCGCCGTCGCCTGTTCAATCGCGCTCCTCGCGTCGCTCCGCCGCCGCATGCATACACGTACAGAGGCGCTCTTCTTCAGCGTACTACTCACCGACTGGCTGTTCGCGGTCTCGGGCGTCGCTGCGCTCGTGACGCGGCTCGTCGGAGGCCCCACACTGACCGTCGCAGCCGTGACGCTCGACGCGCTCTTCCACTTGGCGCTGCTTGCGGCGCTGCTCTGGACGCCACTCCTCGCTGCGTTTGTAGTCACTGGCGGCAGCGCGCGCTTCTCTGTGCGCACGAGCTGGCTCGCCGCGTGGATGCTTGGCGGCGTGTACAGTATGGCGCGTACGGCCGAGCTCCAGGCGAGCGCACTGGACAAAGAGGCGTTCGAGTCCGAGGCCGCGACCTCCTCCCACCTCCTGTCGCTCACGCACGCGCGCAGCTTCCGCACGCTCTTCCAGACAGCGGCGTTCAGCGCGTCAGTCGTGACGGTCGCTGTGGCTGCGCTCGTGGTCTACGGCCGTAAGTTTGGCTTCCTAGCGCCGTCTCCACGCGTGACGACGCAAGAGAAGCTGCTGCAGTACGTGCTCGTGGTCGCGACGCTCCAGCTCCCATTCATGGCGGCCGCGTGGATCGGACAGACCACAGCTGCTGCACCCGCCGATGCGCTTGGCGGCGTGGGCGACTGCCTCGTCCTCGCCGTTCCCGTCCTGAACGCGTACGTCTTGGGTCTGCAACCCGCGTGCTGGCGCGTGGGGCCGCCGACTGCCGCGGAGCTGCTGGACAAGGCGAACGCGTACGCGGGCGACAATGTCACGCTCGAAGAGCTCGATGGGCTCACGAACGTCGCGTTTGTCGCTGAAGGCGCGGGCGGGGCCGTGTACAAGGCGCAGTGGCTCGGGATTGAGGTGGCGATGAAGGTCCTCAAGCTCCCGAACGCCGGCAGCAACGTCGCCCACCGGGAGCTGTACGAGACGCTCATCCAGCGCTCGGAGCGCGCGTTCATTGACGAAGCGTCCATCTGCGCGCAGCTGCGGCATCCGAACGTCACGCTCTTCATTCGAGCCGGGCACTTCCAGGGCCAGCTCGGAATCCTCACGGAGTTCTGCGCGCGCGGAAGTCTCAAGGACGTGCTGAAGACCACCCACGCGCCGCTGCCGTGGCACCGGAAGGTCGCGCTCGCGCTGCACGTGGCGAAAGGACTGACGTACCTGCACGCGCGGAACCCAGCGTACATCCACCGCGACCTCAAGGCCTCGAACATTCTCGTCACGGACACTTGGCAAGCGAAACTGGCGGTGAGTTTGTCGGTGGTCTCTTCTCGCGTTCGTTGAGGCTGAGTCCCAAGGCTTACGATGTTTACTTCTGGGCTCGTCCTGGACAGGATTTTGGGATCTCTAGGGTCGCCAACTTGGTGAACCGCACCGGCTCTGGAAATCCAGAGCTGACGATCCGCAACAACCAAACCGTGTTTGATGAGCTCACGTCGTTCGCGGGCACGTGGCGCTGGAACGGTTCGTGGACGCTTCTCTTCCATGTATCCTTTCTTTCCCTTTGCCTGTCAGTCAGTCAGTCAGTCAGCTGGCCAGTCAAACTAACGTACTCTCTCGTTCATGTGTGATGTAACTCTGGTTTATGTGTAGCCCCAGAGATCCTCGCAGACCCGCACAACTGCCGCTACAGCCGCGCGACCGACATGTTCAGCTTCGGGATGGTGCTGTGGGAGATCGCCACGGACGGCGAGGTCCCGTTCAGCAGCGTCCAGTTCGACTTTGAAGTACGAGACCGCGTTGTGCGTGGCGACCGTCCGCCGCTCGATGACCAGTGTCCCGAGCCGTTCGCGACGCTCATCACAAAGTGCTGGTCGCAAGACCCGACCGATCGGCCGTCGGCGACTCAAGCGACTGCGCGCCTGACGGTGTTGCTAGCAAATCTCGGCACAGGCACCCGATACGGAGCTGCAAGTGGACGCCGGACCGAGAACAGCAGCAGGTTTAACAATGATAGCAGCATCTTGGCAGCCTCGAGAGCAGGCACGCGCTCGGACCGCGACCACCAGCACGCGCCTTTCGGTGTGCGCGTCACGAACCTCCTCCGTGCTCGCTTCTCTGGCCGCAGCGCACAGAGCGACACGGTGAACGAGCCGTTCACAAAGTTCGCGACGCCGTTCAGCAACAGCAGCCCAGTCGACGAGGTTCCGATGCTCGGGCTTCGAGGAGGGTTCGCGGCTACGCTCCCGTCGCTCAGCGAGTCCGACTTGGGGACAGCGTCGTCGGACGGGTCGACGACCTTCAGCTCGAGCTCGGCCGAGTCGATCGTGTCGCCGATTGTCGAGCTGCCACTTGATGCGATGCTCGAAGGAGGTGGCGAGTCGTTCATCACCGACGGCTCGCGAGTCGAGGAGGACGCTCACAGCTTCGGTGCAGAGTCCTCACTGCCAGCTCGTGGTGCGAACCAGACCCGTGGAGATTTCACTCGGCGCTATGGTGGCTGGAGCTCCTCGGAAGAGCGGGACGATAGTGCCTACGGTATCGACAGCGACCCAAGCGCATACGTGGGTTCCCGCGTCACACACCAGCGACAGCAGAGCTACTTTGCCTTTGTATAAGGTCGGCGGAGCAGCGTGAGCTGGACCCCACACACTATTTACTAAGCTACCGTCACACTGACTACACGGGCATCGTTGGTGTGCGTCCAGTCATTGCATTCGCTCGTACAGGAAGGAGCACACTGCCATACGCAGAACCCATACGCAGACGCTAGAGGTGCATCAAATGCACGACAACGCGGAGAGTGACTGGTAGTGGGCCTGGCGAGGCGGTGGCAAATCGCGTTTGCCTGCTCAGGAGTGTCATCCGAGGATGCCCTCCCACTCCACACAAGAGTTGGGTGGGAGGGCTTGGAGGACTGCTGTAGTTGATCAACTGTAGAAGATCCAAACAACGACACACAGGGAGGGCTGGAGCGGAGAACTGCGAGTTGTACGATACATTCCCACTCCCGACACCAACACACACACACGCGCGCGAACTACAGCAGCCTATTGCTCCCGTGCATGCGTGCGTCTACCCGCGCTTCTTGCCGCCCAGCATGTCGTTGAGCAGCTGGTTCTCGACGGCCTTATAGATCATCTCAATGTTCTGGTGGTACAGGCCAATGAGCACTTCAGTGAGCATGCCGACCTGTGGGTGACGCTCCAAGCCCGCGTCTGGACTTCGTTGGGTCGCGTCCTGGATGATGGACGGTGACGACCGGAGGTACACCTTAATGATCGACGCCTCGGGTGCACTCGAGCCGTCGAACCGCTCGATCGTCCCTGTCGCCGACTGTTTCACCTGGATGACTGGCGCTACTGTTGTGTTCGCGCCGCCGCCAGTGATCCCGAGCGCCTCGACGAGGTACACTGCCCTGTTCGCCTCGACGAACCGCCGCCAGACAGACCAGACTGTGAGCGTGACCTCCGCGCCGCGGCCCGAGATCTTGATCGCCACTTTGGCGCGCAGCACTGTGTTGTCTGTGTCGAGGATCTGGGTCGAGTACTGGATCGTGTACTGCGAGTAGAGACACTGGATGGAGCGACACGCACGAGCAGTTAGAATGTGGAGAGAAGAAGACTGTACGCCAGCAAGAGAGACGCCGATGGGGACGACACGTACGGTGGCCGACGAGTTGTGCATCGTCATGACTTCGGACTTGAGGCAGCGCCACGCAGCGTCGTTCGCAGCGAGAAAGTCGAACGGCATGAGCTTGCACTCCTTCATCTCAATGTGCACCGCGCCGTCCTCAAACTTGACGTTTACGTCGCGCGCCTCGGTAGACATGGCCCCGAGTCCCTGCTGCTCCAAGAACGCGTCAATCTGTGGGTACCGGTCTTGGATGATCTGGGTCAGGAACGAGTAGATCTTTGACTCCTCTGGCTTCACGTCCGTGTCAAACTTGGGCTTCTTCTCCACGAGTCCATCGTAGACCTAGTCAAGAGGGATAAAGAAACAAGGTCCAGAAGAGCCCAGGACGTCGTACGTCAGCACCCTTGCCGCTATCGCTCAGTCTCCCTCCTTCCCTCCCTCCCACCCATCGGCCCACACGCACCTGTCGCTTGCGCAGGAGCTGCTGCAGGCGCTTTGCGAGGCGCACCTGCGCGTCGACCATGTCGCGCAGCTTGCGGTTCTCCACTTCAGCACGCACTTTCTCGTCCAGCTGGCGGTTCGCGACCTGTTCCCATAGTGATCCTGGTACATTACAGGCGACGATCGCGCCGTCGCCAGTACTCGAAAAGCGCGCGAGCGGCGCACTAGCAGCGCTGGCTTGGCGCCTGCTGGCGGCCTTCAGCTCGCGCAGCTCGTTCTCGAGCGTGCACACCTCGGTGCGCAGATACACGAGCTCCTCGCGCTGGCTCGGCCACGCCCGTCGTTTGCCTTGCTCGTCGTCTACGCGCTGTCGTTTGCCGACAGCGGATGAGGACGAGGACGACGTGCGGCGTAGAGAAGGCGCGGTCGTAGCGGCGGACGAAGCGGCGAACGGTGCAGGGGACGCGGCCCCTACCTGCGCCGGCCGCAATAACAGCGCTTCGAGGAGCGCGTCATCGTTGTAGCCGCCGCCGCCGTCGGAAGACTCGGCGTCGCTGAGGGACTCGTCGAGCCATTGGCGAAGCATGTGAAGGTCGAGGTTCTCGAGATCGTCGGCGCCGAGTGGCGGCGGCGAGTGGAGATCGTCGCTCTCGCGCTCGGCCATCGTAGCGTATCGTGCGGCTGCTGGTGGGCGGCGAGCGTGGAGCTTTTGAGCCTTTTTGGCTATTGGGGGCGGCGGCGAATGTCGCACTGTTGTGATGGAGAACAGAGATTCGACTCGTTGTTAGCGAAATGCACCTAGTGTGTCGAGTGTGGAAGGGTCAGAGTGACGAAAGGGAGGGAATCAACATCTTTGTTTTATCGAAGAGGATCCTGTACTGTACCACTCACTCGATTCGATAATTTTACGGGATCACATCGATGTGATCGATCTGAGGCGCTCGACGCACGCACACTTTGTTGTGTCTGTATGGTGAACGCGGGGGGGGGGG
>JAASGD010001204.1:0-12399 GCA_023334115.1 Globisporangium megalacanthum | reverse complement strand
TCGCGGTCTTTGCGGTCGCGATGCTCGTGGCGAACGCGCGGCTCTCGCAGGCGCTCACGCGGTTCTTTTGCTGCGAAGGGGGCGGGTTGTAGCAACCCACGCAAGTGGCGGGTGTGAGTGTGAGAGAAAGTGGGTGTCTGGGACGCGGCCACCGTCTCCAACGGGAAGAAGGGACGAACGGACTGAGAGGATAGAGAAGCGGACAGACGAACAAACCGACAGGAAGAGACCAGAGCAAACCGCAGAGAAAGAGCGCGAGAAGATGATGACGACAATGGCGAGAGAGCGAGAGAGGAGGAGGAACAAGAGGAAGACGCACACACCGACGCCGCTGCGTCACACCCGAGTGAGTGGTTCAGACGCGATGCCCCGAAAGCTCCGGCGAGACAAAACGACGACGACACCGCCAGTCTGCACGCACTGCCACACCACCAGCGCCACCGCCGCTGTCGTCCCTCTCGCGAGCTGCGACCACGCGCTCTGCTGCGCGTGTTTCGCGCGCATTTGCGTCCAAGCGGTCGACGCGGACGCCGACAGCTGCGAGCGCTTCACTGGCGCTCAGTGCACCGCGTGCAGTCGCGAGGTCCCACTCGACATAGTGCAGCAAGCGGTGCCGATGAGTGTGTTCGAGCAGTACCAGCGCATATGGCTCGACGCACGCGGCGACTGCGTGAGCTGCGCGAACGTCGAGTTCAAGCGCGAGCTCCGTGTGATGCCGTGCGGCCACAGCTTCTGCTGCAAGTGCGTGCGGCGCATGTGCCGCCTAGCGCTTGGCGACCGCACGCTCGTGCCGCTGCAGTGCTGTCAGAAAGAAGTGCCGATCGACTACGTCTACGAAGCGCTGCCGGCGGCAGGCGACCGCGCGACGTACAGTCGGTTCGTCCACGAGAAGAGCTGGCGCGCGTCCGACCTCGTGTCCGACGCTGAGTACGCGCAAGTCGTGACACGCGTGGGCGGGAAGCAGTGCCCGGGCTGTGGCGTCGGCGTCCAGCGGGACTTTGGGTGCGTGCACATGACGTGTCCGAACGGCCACGAGTTCTGCTTCACGTGCCTCCGCCAGTGGAAGACGTGTGCGTGTCAGCTGATCCCTGAGGCCGAGCTGACGCAGATCCTGGGTGAGTGACGTGACGTGGCGTGACGTGCGTGTAGCGAGTGGTGTAGTGTAGTACATATACAATGGTTGGGATTGGACTTGAGTTGTTGTTGTTGTTGTCGTGAATGCCTTGTCCCAGACGCGGAGAACTCGCCTAACGGGACAATGTCCGCTGCCATCAGCTCTCTTCAAACTGTTCATTCGCCACAGTCCATTCCTCCATCCACACTCCAGCGAACAATGGTGTCGCCGCAACGTCCAGTCGCCATGATGCAGTGCCGCGAATGCGAACAAGCAGCCGAGTCGCCGCCTCCATTGCCATCAACGTCCGCGCAGGACGAGTTCTACCCACTGATCTGCATGCACGTGTTCTGCCGCACGTGTCTCGCGACGGTCGCCCGCAGAAGCCTGCTCGTACACGCCTTGATCCCACTGCGGTGCTGCCAGCGTCGCGTGCCGGTCGAGTGGGTCGAGGCGGTGCTGGAACCGCCTGAGGCTGGGTATTACCGCTTCCTTCTCGCCAAGACCGAGACGCGACCGACGCCGGCACTGCCACCGCCCTCCCAACCACCACAACCTCCACCTGGCGGACAGCCTGTTGGGCCGTTGGTCGGTGCAGGCGCTTCCTCGCTCTGGGCCGCGCGAGCAGCCGCTGCGACGGCGACTGGACTGCGCTGCGAGAGTTGCTTTCTACGAACAGAGATCGAGTCGCACGAAGTGTTGGACTGTGGCCACGGGTACTGCAGCGGGTGCCTCGAATCGCACTGCCTCGATGCGTTGGACTTTGAGCTCGCTCCGAGTGTGCCGCCCTGTTGCGCACTGCAGATGCGAGCGATGCACGAGGGGTCTCAAGTGCCGCTCGTCGGCTCGAAAGAGGCGACGACGACGCGCACTCAGAGCAGCGACGGGCAGACGACCACTTCGTCGATGATCATCATCGACGACGACGAACAGGACCAGGTGACGCCACCGAAACGAAGTGGAAAAGGGCCTTTGCGTCGCAGCAGCAAGCGCATCCAAAGCAGTCGAGCAAAGACGAAGACAGCACGCGTGGAGGTGACCAGTGACGAGTTCAGAGACGCAGACGGCGATGCTCGGGAGCTGATTATCGTGGACGATTCGACTGCTGGGACTGTGAACGTGGAGGGAGAACGGCCGCAGCGCTGCGTCGGATGCAACAAAGTGGTTGCCGTGACGACAGAGGCGCCGTGTGGGCACAGCTTCTGCCTCAAGTGCATTGGCGACCGCTGTCGCCAAGCGGTGCGGAACGACAAAGACGGCGGCATTGGATTCCCACTGCGCTGCTGCGACGTTCTCTTTGCGCTCGAGATGGTGCGACCAGCGCTCTCGAAGCAAGCGTTTGGGCAGTACAAGGTGCTGGTGATCAAGCGCGAAGGCGACTTGAAGCAGCTGTCGAAGCGGAAGCGAAGCACTGGGAAGCAAAAGGCGGGCGCCGCGTCGAAAGCAGCGACGGCGGCGAAGCGAGCACGGGCGAACCAACCGACAACAGTGGGCTCTATTGCTGTCGAACACGAACCGATCGAGTGCGTCTCGTGCTTTAGCCAGATCAATGCCGACGTCCAGCGCCAATTCCGTGGACCGTGCGGGCATGTGTACTGCGCCGAGTGTCTCGGGTTGATGGCGCGGAAGAGTCTTGAGGACCGAGCGCTGGTGCCGATTCGCTGCTGCGGGACGGAGATGCCAGTCGAGTACATCGCGAGCGTGCTGCCGAAGCGCATGCTGAGCACTTACAACCGGTTTGTCGGAGAGAAGGACTGGAAGACGTCGAACCTGCAGTCGGACAAGGAGTACGGGAAGCTCGTGAAGACGATCGGTGGTAAGCAGTGCCCAAAGTGCGGCATTGGGGTGCAGAAGATCTCTGGCTGCAACACCATGTTGTGCTCGCAAGGACACCGTTTCTGCTGGCAGTGCGCGAGCGATCCGTGTGCATGCCGTTATGCTTAGGTTTCACTTAGGTTTCGTGGTCGCGTTTCATAAAAGTGAGAGCAAACGTTTGGTGGATATCTGTATTTTGCTCTGAAGCAACATCGGGAGTGGTGGAAAATGGAGAAATGAAAGAGTGCGTGACGCTTCAATAGAAGCCGAAACTTACGATTTGTATGCTACGGCGCCACAAAGCGCTCTCAACAGGAGTGCGTATTTCAGCATTCACTCTGACCAACTTACCATCATTCCTGGTAAAGAGTGCTGGTTGAGCAAACATTCTTGCAAAACGGAAAGACATTTCGAGTTTGACTCGTTTTTTGTATGCCGCATTCATTCCGATTCCGCTCTCCGTTCCGGAGACCGGGAGCGGAATCGGAATGAATGCTTCATGCAAAAAACGAGTCAAACTCGAAATGTCTTTCCGTTTTGTCCGTAGACACCAGGCAGATCTTGATGTTTTAAATATCGTTTCAGAACATTCTGAGTGTCATTATTTTACGCATGTCAGATCTGGATGGCTAACGAACTGGATAGCTCTGCTGTCTGGTCAGAAAGCGCATTGAGTTGAGTCACTGACGCGGTGCTTGCTACATAACACGCGCGCGTGCTAACTGCTCGCCACCAGCTCACTCGTGCCACGCCCGCTCTCTCTGCGCCACCAACCACCCTCAACCTCCACACTCCCCAATATGTTTTGTCCATGTTATTTCCATGTTACATCCATGTTTTCAAACAGCCACTTTTCCCTCTCGAAATCATTGGAAGATATATCGAAAATGTCGAAAGGTCGCAGAACATTCAAAATGTAAACTTCTTTGCCCACTCTGAGTCGGTAAAATACCGAGAGTTCAAGTTTTGTCCAGGAAACATCTGGGCAATCCATACGAAAAAGACTTGTGTAGTGCATTTTCTGATGGCAGCACGTCAAAGCGTGCTGCATCTACCTGGATCTTTGTCAACGCGCATGAACGGGTTGCGTGTGAGTGCGCCGAGAGAGTCTTTCCTACACTGCGAGTGTCTGGTAGTGTGGGGTGTCGCCTAGCATCTCATTGTGTGTCGCTGTACCCATCCAAGGGAGTGTACATGCAACAACATGCCTGAGCGCAACCACTCACAGCACTGCATCACTGCTGACGATGCGCCGAGTTGAATACCAACGTCATTCTGCTTACTCTACACTAAACTGCACGCGATCACCACATCCTCGTACGTGCGTCCCCGTTGTTCACCGTGCATCGAACTCGTACAGGCTGTCAGTTTGTTCAAATTAGATTTCGGTAAGCGAAACTGCTTTAGTTTGATCTCGCACGTGAGGAAACAAGACTAAGGTGATGTAAGGAGCAGGCTGCTTGCCCGTTCGTTGTCGCGTTTACTACAACTACCACATAAAGACAGGCGACTGCTTGTACATTTGTCTTGCGAGATGTGTGTCGATCCGATGTCGTGGCTGATGTATCGTTGACAGACACGCAAATCACTGACTGGTAGTGTTGACATACTTGATGCGCATCATTGACAAGTCTCACAAGTACATGCATTCTGTCGCAAGCAGCAGCACTAAGCAAATTGACCAAATCACACATGTATGATAGAGGGATAGAGTGCTCCGACTTCTATCCAGTAAGCACAAAGCGCAGAAGCTCAAAGCGCCGCGCGGCGCCGCGTCGCTGTAAGCAGTCATCCCTGTAGCTGTAGCATTGTCTGCGATCCGCCAGTAGTACATGCACACAAAGAAGCCGCACCCAAAGCCATCGAACTGGATGGGTGAGTTGAGCACTTGAACTTCATAGGCAGGGCAGCACTTCCGGATGATGCTCCACGCGAGGTCGTCGAATACCTGGAGGTACACTTTGCTGTTCAGCGAATCGTAGTAGCTGACCATGCTGCCTGCTTTGTCGACGACGATGCCGCACCAATGTTGCTCGCCGAAGCTGACAGGCAGCAACACCACACTGTCGCTCGGTGACGATTCGATTGCGACCACAACCTCGTCTGACACGACCTGGTTCTTCGACCCGCGTGACCGTGCCGGTTAAGCTTGAATGACGCCGGTAGACCGCGTTTGTGGGTGTCGCTGCTCGATACGCTCGCATGCAGCGAGTATGACGGCGTCGCTGAACCACTGTGGCGGCTCGAAGCGGTACAAGTCCGCGACGGCCAAATGTCGCTTGACTCCAGGTATCGACATGGACGGATACATGCTCGATACCTGGACCGCAACTTCTCGAGCTGCATCCTGTTGCTGTGCTGAGACGGCGCTGGCAACGTCACCACGATCCACTTCTTGAATGCGACGCCGTCCTTGCACTGGGTCCGCAGGTTCCCCACCCGCTCCATGGTCTCCACTCCAGTTCTCCCTTGAGAACTGCCCAACATCGCTGATGTCGACAACCTCAACTTCACGGTGGTCGCCACGTTGGACAGCCTGGTCCGACTGAATTGAGACAACGATCGCGTCCTTGAGCTGGTTCCCGAGCGGCAATACGTCAAGGCACGCTCGCAGAAGGCGATTATGCAGCCGATAGTACGCGTCAGCGTTCAGGATCGGGTTCTTCATCCGCCGGTACTTGGGCTTCTTCCAGGCGTGGTCGCCAAACCGCGTCGAGATGGACTGCAGCCGCTTCAGCCCGTCCTCTGCGCTCGGCTTCTCAGCGTCCAGTGCGTCAGCCACGTCGCGAAGACTCAGCTCACCGCGGAGCCGCCTGTCCACTTCAGCGGCGTTGAAGACTTTGCGTTGCTGCTGCTCGTCCGCTTCAGCCTTCTTGCGGCCGAGCAGTGGCCGACCAGTCTTCTTACCGATCGGGTTCAGACGAACGATGAACGGGCTCGGCTGAAAGTCGTGTGATGCAGCTGCATCAGCGAGTTCGTGCTTGAACTGGTCTCCGGCGGCACATCCCTTGATGCTTGGTTTCGCTGACTGAGTTGGTGGAGTCGTGATATGGACAGAACCTGGACCATCCATATTTTGTCCAGGGTTCGTCGCATTCATGTGCTCGCGATCGTCAAGTGGGCTCGTAGCCATCGACCCCACTCTGTCAGGCTCGCACTCGTCTTTCTCGCCACCGTCACCGCCCAAATTTGCTCACTGTCGTCGCCGTCGCGTTTATCTGGTGCTGGCTGCGAAGTAGCCGAGATCACCTCTTGCGGGACTGGAATGCTGCCGCCGTTTGTGTACGTGATGAGCACGTCGCCAATCTCCTCCGAGTACAGATTGCGTACTTGCGATGGCACTTCAAGAGCGTCGTCGGGCTCAGGCTCGGGGGTGAGGTCAGGCTCTGTCTCTCGTCGTTTGCTCTGGCGGACGTTGCGCCACTGGCTGACAATGAGCGCGAGCTGCTCCTTGAATTCATCTGTGTCGCCAATGTCCGCGAGCTCGGACGCAATCATGCACGTCACGCGAATTGCTTCACGAAACCGATCTGCTGGCGTGTGTAGAGGCGGGTCACCACGAGTCGCCACAGCAGGTCCGTTCGTGACGACAAGGCGAACTAGCGGCAACGTGTCTGACACGCCAACCCATCTACAGTGCACAATACCCTCAGGCACGGGCAAAACACAGGAAAACAAGGACGGTACTTGATTCAGTGCACATACCTCACGTCGATGCTCTTGAGTGGTATCACCGATCCTCCAACGCGCTTGGCCTTGCGGTATGCGATAGCATGCCGGCAGGGGAGCTTCATCGACGGCGAAAACGCGCACTCGCACGTCCAGTCCAGAAGACTTACGCGGTGCTCGCTGTGCCGGCCTTGTACTGTCACGCTCTGTTCCGCGAGGTCCTCTTTGAACTGGTACTTCTCGTACTTCGCCACTGCCGCAGCGTACTCAGGCTCCACCTGCTCTGCAACGAAGTGCGTCGTGAAACGCAGGATGTTGCTCATTTCGTCGTCGTAGAACGCGTTCGTAAAGGAGCCGAACCTCGACTTGCGGAACCTATACTCGTTCTCACTGCGGCGCGCACTCGCCAAAATCGTCTCGACGCACGACGCCATGGTTGACGAGCCGCGGACTGCACCCTTGAGCTTCCCAAAGTAACTCTCCAGCCGGTTGTTGGTGTGATAGCGAAAGTGTGGCAGCTGTGCCCGCCGATGCATAACCCACATGTCCTAGCAGGTATGCCAGTTCCGCTCCATATAGCTGAAGAAGGAGTCAAAACCGAGGCGACCGCACAGCTGCTCCAGCGACGCTCGGTTTTGCTCGTACTCAGCGTCGTTTGCTGCGTACACGAGATTGTGCACGAGGTGAGCAATCGCGGCGTGGTCGTCGTGCGAGATCCTGCCGTGTTCTGGCTTTCTCAACGCCAGCTTGAGGTACTTCAGGACATGGGACGTGCAGATCAGCATGCGAGCCTCCGCAAAGTGGCGTTGAATGACTCGGATCTCGTTCATGTCTTTGTCCACCACGACCACCCGCACGAAGCGGTGCCGATCTGGATGCGCGCTCTTGAAGTGCTCGAGTGCTCGATTCATATGCCAGTCGCCATTCGTCTCAAACAGCGACTGCTGTACGTCCTGGCCTTCACCAAACTCGTCCACGATCATCAAAGTACATAACTGGTAGTTGTAGCTGCGTTGGTAGACAGAACACATGGATACATGGACAAAACATGGACAAAACATGGACAAAACATCATCAGACATGGACGCAACATGGACACCCAAACTACAACTTCAACAAGGCAGCACTCATGTACACTCACCGGTTGGTTTTGTGGGTACAATCCACAAGCAGGAGCTCTGAGAACCGCGCGTAGAGCTCGCGCATGTGCTGTGTTGTGATGGAGATCACGCCTGTTCCACCTACACTGGTCTCGTCCACTGTTACGACACATCCCTCGTTCTCGTCAACGCGCTTTGCCAGCACACTTGCCGTCACGTCGTCGTCGTCCCGTCTCGAAACGCTTGTTCGATGCGCCAACACGATGTTGTTCACGTCTTGACGGATGACGTTCTCGCCCTGCTTGAGCAGAAAGTCGTACACGCTTGCCCTCTTGGCGCCAGCGGAAAGCATTGCGTCGACACGCGCACTCGTCTCCGCGTCCTTCACGCCGCGGGAGGTGTGGTACGTATCGAATGGCTCGTCACCGACGACGTGGTTGTGGTAGAACGACCCGTTCCTCACGTGCAGCATCCACCTACCCGCGTTCGCTGTGAGTTGGACCACGAAGCGGAAAGGGCATCCCGTGCCGCGCGGCGCCACCGCGGTCGTTTCCCCGGCTGCGACTCTTCGTCTTCCACCCGTGGGTACAAATGAACGTCCGTTGAAACGTCTCTCACTCTTCCGGGACGGTCGGCACGGATTCTCCTCGCTGCGCTGCCTTCGTTCGCTGAAGCCGAGTGTTGCGGAGTGTGCAGCTGACGGTCTCTAGAACCCGAATCACCTGCTTCGTGTCCCTCGAGTACTCGTCCAGGTAGTCGTTCCACTCGTCCCAGCTCGTATGCTTCTCTTTGGGAGGCGTGACATGGACTTTCGAGTCCACGACCTGGACAATACGTGTGCCGGACATGGACGCGTCTGACACCTCTCTGCTGCCGCTCTCGTCAGGGGAAAAGTCGCTTGAAAATGGCAGCGTGCGCTTCGTGTTGCTCGTCGCCGATCGAGACTTGTTCACCCGCGTGCGCTTCAGCTCGCTGGTCACCGATTGCTCCCTTTGCGTGGTCGTCTCCTGGCCTTCCGCACGCTGCCTTCTCACTGCTTCAAAGAACGCTGAAGCAGACGCCCGGGTAACCCGCGTCCCCGAAGACGACACTGATCTGTCGCCAGCTGCCGCGACCCGCCGCAACTCTGACGGTGTCGGTGAGCTCACCGGTGGAGACTCATTGGCTCTCTGCGAGTGGGATGACGTGTTTCGGTCGACCTTCATGCCTTGCATAATAACACCAATAACACACACGATCATGAGCAACTCGCCACGTTTAAGCGCTCGTTCTGGCATTAAGCTCCTGCTATTCGCGCCAACTCGACGGTCTTCCTTGCGCGATGCTCGAGTTCACGAGCACTGGTTGTGTGTCTTCTTAATGCGTTGGCGCTGTCAATACCACCACACAGCACCACGATTTCGTGTCAGTCACAGACTCAAGTACCACTGCTTGCACAATCAGTGATTACGCGCATTCGCACCGGCTCGACGCTTGATCTCCTCCTCTCTCGACTTGTGCGATCGCTTGCAAGCGCTCAATCGCTTGTCTACACGCTCACAAGAACATGTGAGCTTGACACATCTTTCGAAACGCCATTCAAAGTCCGGCACACGCACCACAGGTGCTCCTGGATCTCTCGGTCGTCTCTTGCGCTCTTTACTCTGCACGTTGATCTTTGAGCTTTGTCTACACGCACAGAGTGGGATGTGAATTGTCAGACACCCACACAAACGTCTCAATACCGCTTACGCAAACACCAGTGCTCCGCTCTCCTTTCCTTCGCACCGCTGACTCTCAAACACTTGTCTCTCGTGTCCTGGTCCACTCGCCACTGTGCCAGCACTCAAACAACAACGTGTCATACTGTGCCTCGCAAAAGACGCGGAAGTGCTAACACACGCGCCACGCCAACGGTCGGTGATTCGTGCTCGAGTCCCGTGCTTTTGTCCAATCGCTCTGTCGACTTTTCGAGATCTCTCGAGTCTCGCCTGCACGCACAGAATGACTCGTGAGCCTCTTGTCACTAAAAAAACACAAACGCTCGCACACGTACCACGTCAACGGTCAGATCTTGGTGCTCGCGTCCCGTGTCCACGTCTGCTCAGTCCTCTGCGCTCAACGCTTCGAAGCGGTATCTGGGAGTGTACAAATGCCTGTGAGTCTGCGTTCCTTTGAATTCGACTCGCGAAAGCAAAGCAAACGCACGAACTTTCACGCGCCGTTTTCGCCGTGTCCCTCCTCTGTGTGTCGCCTGCACCACAATCATCGAAGTTAGAACATCAACACAGCCGTCGCAGTCCGGTGTCTGTGGCGTACCCACCTCGCGAAGAGTCCGTTGGTCCTTTTGACACGCGTCACGTCACGACACACGTGTGCAGTCCCGTACAAAATGTGCGACGTGTGCGAAAAGCTGAAATGAGCCTCAAATGAACCTCAAATGAACCACAGCCACCAATTGGGAGAAAAAATTTATCGTTGTCAACCTGTGGTTAGGGTTGTTTTGGAATTTATTCAACGTTTTTATTTTCTACCTGTACCTGGACAAAACATAGATCTCTAAATTTCTAAAAACATAGACGGTATCAGCGCCGAATTTCATTCTACTTGAACTTCCAATCTTGTCACCCGTCCGCGCTTCTTCCACGTCGACTGCGGGTGCAAGTGCACGAGCTTCGCCTCGGTCGCTTCCGCATCGCGGTTCACAAGCCTGTACACTGTCTGCAGCGTGCAACGGCGAGCAGCGTTCATAAAGTACCCTGCACAGACTGTCGCAGAATCAAGTCCCACACAGCAGACAACGCCAGTCAGGTTCCATCCCACTCACCACCGCATTCCGAACCACAAGCCAACGAAAGCGACAGCAACGTACTCGTTTCCGCAGTCGACTCGATCGCGACAGCTTCTTCGTCGGGTTTCGGTCCGTTGCCGCAGACGTCGGCAGCATTGTGAGCGCCTTGAGCTTCTCCACGTCTCGATGTGAGAGTTTGTCGACAATGGCTTGGATCTGCTGCTGGATCGGCACGGCCGTCTGCAGCGCACGTAGTCGGAGTCGACGCTCGCGACACCACTCGTCCTTGCGACGCGCGCGCTCGAAGCCGCGAAAGATCGCAAGGAAGCTCAGGTGGTCGCCAAAGTTCACTCAGCATCCCTTCGCTCATCAGCTGGAGCATGACCGCCTCCCACGTGTCGCGGCGCTGATCCTCGTTACCATCACCGTCGCTGTCGTCGACATCGCCGCTGCCACCTCGGCTAGCAGCTCTCGCACCACGGCGTCGCCTGTCGTGACGCGCTGTTGTCTGCAGCTCAAAGACGGTACGGTTACCCAAGGACGTCATGGATTCCCAGCAGCTTGAGAGGTAGTACCGTGTTGGTGAGAATCTGTCGGCCCGTCTCGTCCGACGGAGTGGAGTATGTAAATGATGTGTTCAACGTTGATCCTCGTCCCAGGTGCCTGACTAACGGTGTGTTGTCTGTTGCTGTCAACAGCCTCAGTAGCATTCAAGCAAAGTGGCAGTGAGTCCGGGCCGTTAGCGACATGGAGGAGCTCAAGACGGACCGCGAAGCTGCCAGCGTCGCCACTGTTTGCGACCGTGACATCGTGGACCTCACGATGGAGGAGAGCGACGACGACGACGACGACGACGAGACCCGATGGATACTCGCAGCTGCATGTCATCAGAGCCTCCTCCTCTACCATCGAATGGAGCACGTCCGAGGCAGCGTGTTTCAAGGACGTCAAACGAGTGTCCAAGTGGCAGCACACGATGATGAAGACGAGGAAGAGAAGAGAGAAGTGGACGTCGTTGATGCTCATTGCGACGGTGACGACGACGACAACCACGGCTGCTGCGAGGTGCGACTGAAAGAAGAGCGCGACAGCGGCGTCAGTGGTGGAGCTGATCTCTCTTCCGACAAGCGCTTAGTACTCGCGAACGGCGACGAACAAGCGGAAGACAGAGCCGCGGCGTCGCAGCCTTTGTGTGTCTGTTCGTGCTGCGAGACGGCGCTCACACGGAGGGCTACGTTCGTGCCTCCGTGTGGCCATCGCTACTGTGCGATGTGCCTTCGTATCCTGACGCGCATTTCGCTCGGTCAGAACGTGCCTCCACGCTGCCGCGAGTCTGCGTTTCCGGCGGAGCTGCTCCAGGCGGCACTGTCGCCGCATGACTACGCGCTTCTGCTGGGAGAGTAAGTAATCTGTTCAATACATTCATTGCTTCAGCTTTCGTGTCTTCCAAGAGAAAGCGCGCAACGCCCAAGCAGCTGGCGCCAAAGGGCTCATTGTGCGCGGCACATGGTGTGCGGCGTTCGAAGCGATCGCAGCTGCGCGAAACGGCTAGGGGAGTCGCAACGACACAGCGAATGCGCTCGTGACGCAGCCGCCGTTCGACTACGACTGCCCGCGCGGCGAGAGCTTCGTCGCGACATTTGGAGACCCACTGTGGACCACAGACGACACTTTGTGCAACCGCCACCGCCACTATGCGTCCCACATGTGCGTATTGACTGGCAGAAAGGCGGCCACCAGCTCTGCTGTGTCTGAGGCACGTGCTCATGGAGGCGAACCGGACGGAAGCCGCGACAGTCGCGATCCCCGTCGTGTACGTCACGATCGCAGACGGAGTGCAGCTCGAGCGGTCGCTCCAGCGGTACCCTGAGCTGCTCGTGCGTACGTTTGCGCGTGAAGTTCCGTTCCTGGACGTCTCGTCGATCCTCCTC
>JAASGD010001203.1:0-12404 GCA_023334115.1 Globisporangium megalacanthum | reverse complement strand
GTAATTGACACAATGGATGCGCTTGTGCCCTGAGTATACCTGCTTTTGCAGATTCTCTCGCCGCCCACTCCGCGCAGAAGGGCGACAGACAGCGCTCTTTGTCCCATCGATAAAGCCGAACACGTTCGTCATTGGGGACCCTCTGGCGGATACGGCGGTTGCGTACGCCGAGATACGCTTGGAGAGCAGTTGATCATTGAAGTAGAGCGTGCGCTTGTATCTACAGTAAACCAGTTCAACTGCACAACCGTTAATACAGTAGAGAGATGCATTGTAGCCACCAACATTGCACTTACTCATGAAGCAAAATATGCGGCAGACAGCAGAGGCAGAGCGGCCAAACTTCATTGAGATGTCGTGGTGGCAGCGCGGAAAACTGAGCCGATACAACATAATGCAAAGTGCATCGGTTTTGTGGAGCTTGTCGCGGGCTGGGGTGATGATAGTGCCTGGCAGTGCAAACAGTGTACAGAGCTAAACGGCGCTGGCGACGCTGAAACGGAAGTCGATCACGGCGTTGGCGTCGGTCACGTCGACCAGCCGAAAGCGAATGGAGGGAACGAGAGGGCGTTCTGGTTGCTGGTGCTGACGTACGTGCTGCGCGACTAGCAGCAGCGCATCCTCCAGCCCAACATCCGACAGAGCCGCATAGAGTAGGAGCTGCTCGTCATCGCTCGCCATCACCTCACACTGGAGAATGCTCGCTCACAGCCACTGGCGCCTGTTCGAACTATTGTTTATCGTATGCTGTATCAGAGGATTTGCGAGCGGAAAGTATTAGCTGTGCGGAATGCTAAATTCAAATTGGCTGTTCCTGTTCCCACAGACAGGTGAGGGATTGGGAAAGGAACTCCTCGAAATCTCTAGTATACTTTTTTTACAAAATCCAAATACTGTGCAATCGGATTTCGTCGTTGGGCAACAGTCCACACAACCGTCTGCTTTGATGGGACATGGAAATACCAGATAGAGAAGAAAACAAGGTTTTGACGACAGAGCTGGTTAGTAGTGATGAAATGCAGGGTGGAGTTCTGGACAAGGCCAGTCGTCAATTTGCTCGCCAACGCAAGACCAGCAGCCCGCACACCGCAGAGACTAACGGTACGCTTGCGTAAGTTTGACAGATCGGACAGTTGGTGTAGCACTACATACATAGTATGGCGTGGCTAACGGGTCCCTGTCATGCGCTTCAGATGGCAAAGATAGCAGGATCCTCGAACTACAGGGCTGCAGAGGTCTCACGACTGCTTGAGCTTGTGGGCGACCTCCTTCCCCTCGGAAAAGAAATGTGGGAGCGACTCGCACGAGTTCACAACAGCACCCGCCTCGAGGGGTGGCCACAGCGTGACACAGAGAGCCTGAGACGAAAGTTCAAGCAGCTTTACAAAACGAAGCCGCAAACCGGCAACGCGGCCGTCCGACGTCACACTCAGCTCGCACGGGACCTGCGAACGGCGATCGACGCGAAAGCGAGCGATGGGGGTCATGGAGACGAAGCGGATGACGATGAACACGGCGAGCTGGACGGTCTCAGCCGGCGAGACGTCGCGCCAGTCGACCACCGACTCCCCAACACCACTTCAATCGAGCCCGCCAGCGGTCCCACTGACCCAGCACGAGCTCAGCCCGACGACGTCACCACAGACGCCCCCGCTGCCCACGCCAAACCAGCGCCCCAGGAAGCTGGCGCTTCCTTCGAACAGCGAGCTGAGGGACGGGAAGCCGACACCGCGACCAGTGGCCGAGGCAGTCAAGGTCGAGATCGCCCGAAGCGCAGCTACGACGCTATTGAAGCCGAGACGTACCCCCAGACGTACCCCCATCCTCGACCTTCCAGCGATCGTGTAGGTGGTGGTGGTGATCTCTCTGCTTTTCGAGACGGCGTACGCTCTGTGTTTCGAGAGCGCACATCCGAAGACGTCGGCTTTGGGACTGCGAAACGTCTTCGCGCCGACACGGCAGCCGCTTCCTGGACGACGCAGCGGGAGGATCCGGATGAGAGTGCGGGGAAGGGTGGACAGGACATTTTGCACTTGATGCTCTTGTTGCGCGAAGACGCGGCGAGAGAAGCGGAAGCGCGCCGGCTCCTTGAGGACGAACGGCGTCGAGAAGACCGACTGGAGAAGGAGGCGAGGCGTCGGGAAGAAGCTGAAGCTGCTGAGGCGCGCCGCCGGGAGGAGAAGGCCGAGAAGGAGGAGCGTCGTCGGCAGGAAAAGCTCGAGGCGGAAGAGCGGTACCGCCGCGACCGAGAAGAAGCGCATGCCCGCACACAAGAACTCATGCTTTTGATTGGGGCTCTCATGAAAAAGTAGTGTTGTGTTTGTATTTGGATACAATCTGCAAGTCACTCAACTGAAGCAGCTCGTTTTTCTAAGCCTCATGTGATAAAATGAGATCGTGTAGTGAGAAAACGAGATCGTGGAGCTCTGAAGCATCGGCAGTCAGCGTCCGCTGGCGACCTGGACCAGCGCCAGCATGAAGCCAGACAAGAGCAAGCCCTGAGCTGTCTGTGGGCGGTTGTGGGAATTGGTTCGAGCGCATCGCCAGCGAATCGCCAGCCCCAGACTCACTCACTCTCAACAAGGACGTGTAGTCCAGTGCTTGGCGGCTCCTGCATCGACGGAAAACAGGCGCAGGGCCTGGCAGCAAGAAGAGCAAGCGATGTCTCTCCCCAATCTGTCTCCTCCATGCCGTCCAGGGCAGAAGGCTCTCGAATCAGTACCTTTGATCTCACACGGCTTGCGCGTAAAACAAGTGAAGAGCCATCGTGCGCTTGCCCCTCACGTGCACCACGAGCGCGTTGCCAGTTCCAGTCTGGAGCGAACGAATGAAGCGCTGCGCTGGTGCTTGGAGCAGACCCGTTCATTTCTTTGCACGTCCCTCACTTTCTTCGCGATGACTTGCAGGCGGTGTTCAACCACGGAGTGGACGATCTCGTGGCATCACAGGGAAGTCGGTCGCGCTTTGTGAATTCGAGAATCCTCAAGATCTCGACGATTGATTGCAGATACGACAAAATCCGCCACGCCACAAGCTTGGCGCTGATCTTGGTCGAGAAACTCAAACTGGAGACAGACTTTGCTCTGCTCAGCCTCGGACTGGATCTGTCTCCTTGTGAACTGAACAACTTGTTTACAGTCAAGTTATGTCTGGCGAGTTGCAGCAATTCGCTCGCTTCGAGCTTTGCTTTGCTCGCAAGTTGCGACAACAGCAGGAGATTTACCTCGGTTTCTTCCCTAAGCATTAATGTGAGATGCTCCGAGGAAGGAGGACATGGGCGGCCACCGTGAGATCTCTTGTTGCTCCTTCACGTGCCATGTCCGTCCGTCCGTCCGTCCGTCAGCGTGCGTACGTGTGCGCACCCAAGTGCACATCGATCATTAACATTGCGATTCCAAAGTCTCAATCACAGCGTTACGGTGCCAACACGTTCTCTGACGTTGCAATGTTGTTCGAGCGCACCACCAGAAAGCAACTTGCGAAAGGAGCTTTGAGCGTCCGAGCTGCTGTTGAGGCGGAAGGGCGTCGAGACTCAAAAAGTTTCGTGTCTGCGCTTTCGAATGCGTTTGACGACACGCTCGTGTCCACAAGTGAGTGGTTTGACAGCGATCGCTTTGCGACGTCTTGCGACGCCCGCCCCCATCGAGCTGGCACGTCGGCATTGAAAGCAAGAAGCACACACGAGTGCGATTCCGACGGCAACGAGTGCCCACGACACGATTGTGAGGGACTCTGCAGTTACGCCTGTCCCGCAGCGCCGCAATCGAGTCGGCCCGGTTGCGTTTTTTTTTACGAAAACGATTGGTTTTCCCATCCCAGCCCGACTGCGATTCCGCAGGTCCAGTTTGTGTGTTCAGCAGTACAGATCGTAACGCGTTGAAGGAATGCTACAATGTTATCTACTTATAAAGGTATAAGAAATCAAGATTTATGTGTTGGCTATTTTAGTTGTCAAAACAAATCTAAACCTATCGAATCTAAAAGGGAATTCATCTTGACTCGTTCTGTCAACTCACATTTATCTGTAATGCTCGCGCCACCAGTTTTGAGGAGAGATGAACTCTCTCGACCGTCTGTTCAGCCAGCAAACTCCCACTTTTCCCCCATCCAAAGGCTCTGCCCACCACACAGTCCCGAGTTCGGCTCATTCTCCAACCGCTCGTCCGCTGATCAAGCCGACCCCGCCTCAGTCACTCCACTAGCGTCCCCAACCGCCACTTTGACCATGGCTCTCACCCGCGCCTCTGTCGCTGCTGCGCGCATGCAGTCGGCGTCGCGCTGCCCGTTTATGCACGCGCTGCCGACCGCCCGCGCGGCGCTGCTGCCGAACATTGCGCAGCTCGCGAAGCTCTGCCCGCACATGTCGTCGGTCATGGGCGCAGCGTCGGCCAGCGGCCATTCGTCGCAGGCGCACACGAGCTCTGCGACGACGGACGCGACGCTCGCACGCATCGCTGAGCTCAAGAAGAAGCAGGCTGCGCTCCAGGGCGGGTACTCGGCGGCGAACGCGGTCTTCCGCACGCGTGCGACTGCGCAGATCCGCGTCGGCGGGCTCTCGTCGCAGCAGTACCAGCAAGGCTTTGAAGACACGATTACCAAGATCAAAGCCGAAGGGCGGTACCGAGAATTCGCCGAGCTCGAGCGCAAGCGCGGCCACTTTCCGCGTGCAACGCACTATGCGAAAGACGGCGAGACGAAAGAAGTGATTGCGTGGTGCAGTAATGATTACCTCAGCATGGGGCAGCACCCAAAGGTCGTGAGTGCGATGCAAAACTACCTGCTCCAGACAGGCGGTGGCTCGGGCGGCACGCGCAACATCTCGGGCACGAACCACTACCACGTGAAGCTCGAACAAGAGCTCGCGGACTTGCACCAACAAGAAGGCGCGCTCCTCTTTACGTCGTGCTACGTGGCGAACGACTCGGTGATCAGCACGCTGACAAAGATCTTCCCGACCCTCGTGATGATCTCCGACAGCCTGAACCACGCGTCGATGATTGAAGGTATCAAGCACAGCGGCGCGCCCAAGTACATTTACCAGCACAACAACATGCAGTCGCTTGAAGCGAAGCTCCAGCTCGCGACCGAAGCGCACCCCGACGCGCCGAAGCTCATTCTGTTTGAGAGTGTGAACTCCATGGAAGGTACCGTCGCGCCGATCCACGCGATCTGTGACCTGGCGGACAAGTACGGCGCCATGACGTTCAACGACGAAGTGCACGCCGTTGGGCTCTACGGTGACCGTGGCGCAGGCATTGCTGAGCGGGACCACGCGCTTCACCGCGTGACGATGGTGACGGGCACGTTGGCGAAAGGCTACGGGATCATGGGCGGCTACGTCGCTGGCTCAGCTGCCGTCGTGGACGCGATGCGCTCGTGTGCATCGGGGTTCATCTTCACGACGTCGATCCCGCCCGTGCTGGCAGCTGGGGCGCGGGCGTCGGTCCAGCATTTGAAAGAGAGCCAAGTCGAGCGGACGGTGATGCACGCGCGGTCGGCGGAGCTCAAGAAACGGCTCGTGGACGCGGGGTTCCCGTTGCTCCCGAGTGTGAGCCACATCATTCCCGTGATGGTGAGCGACCCAGTGAAAGTGAAGGAAGCGTCGCGGCTGCTGATGGAGAAGCACAACATTTACGTGCAGCCCATCAACTTTCCCACCGTCCCGCGTGGCGAAGAGCGGCTCCGGCTCACGCCACTGCCGACGCACACGGACGAGATGGTCGACGACTTTATGGCGGCGCTCGAAGACGTGTGGACGACGCTGGACCTCCCGCGTCGCTTTGTGCCAGCGGGCGACTACCTCCCCGTGGTGGGCTACCGTAACATGCCGGAGCCGGACGCGGAGCTGCGCCAGCCGATGGAGGTCGAAGTGTACGCGTGAGTGGTGAGGTGATGAGTGCCTGCGACGTGTGCATTGTGAGAGAGCGAGAGGATCCGGCAGCTTCGCACAGTTCCCACTGGAATTGAACGAGCGATTCTCATTTTGCTTGTCAAAACTTCTTAATTTCCATGTGGATTTGAAGCAACCACAGTTTTTGGTCGCAAAAATCCAATGAGATTGGCCGCGGATTTGCTAAATTGATGTTCATTTCTGCCAATAAGCGCTCTTTTCATTGCTCTCGCAGCCCACTTTCATAAACTACGATAATAATCAAAACACCAACACTCTGCGCACACACTTTTCTCCCATCCAGAAAACGCGCATCCATCTCATACACGCACAGCGGCACTTCCAAGTGCGAGACCCGCTCCAGCACCTCACTCACCTCAGAGCCGAAGCTTCCGACTCCCACGCACACGCGGCCTCCTTTCCGTCCCGTTCGTACACATTCACACGCCAACGTACACGCACCATGGACCCCATGGGTGCGTCACGCCACTCGTACTGCGCTCACATGCCCACGTTCTCTGGTCCGCTAACCGCACGTAAGACGCTGGCAGGTCACGCAGGCGGGAAGCGCAAGTACACAGAGAACGCGTTCACGGCCCGCGCTGAGAGCGGGACGCTGAAAGTCAAGATCTTGCGCAAGGACCTGCACAGCAGCAGCAGCAATGGGAGCGCAGCTGCGACTGGCACGTCGCTCGGCAGCTTCCTCTCGGCCACGCGCTCGAAACTCGGCCAGCAGCAGCCGCACGCACGGGCGCCAGAGCCGCCACGGTCGCCGCCCAAGCCCCGTCCGAACCGCAAGCACGTGCCCATTTTTTACCAGCTCCAAACGCACTCGAGCTCGTCCACTGACAGCGGCAACGGCGGCGCTTCGCAGACGTTCTCTGCGTCGTCGGACAGCGGTGACGCTGCGCCGTCCACGTCCACGTCGTCAGCGGCGAATGGCCGCTTCTCCACGCTGCTCTCGGGGCTCCAGCTCGGCGATGCGAACCGCAACAATAACAGTAACGCCTCGGCTCTGTTGCTGCGGCCGCCGCCGTCGTCGAACCCGCTCTTTACGCGCACGGAGAGCGACGGGAGCTTGTTTGGCGACCTCTTGCGCCACGCGTTCCCGTCGCCGCAGGGCCCAGCGCCGCCGCTGAGCTTCGCGAGCCAACACAGTGCGAATGCGGCGTCTGGCGCATCGCTCGCGTCGCTGTCGACAGCCGCGCGGGATCTCTCGGACGCGAGTGGGAGGACGACGGGCGCGTACCGGTTTAACCCGTTTACAGCGCTCCAGAGCGCGATCGACGTGCACCAAGCCACACTGAGTGCGTCCTCTGCGTCTGGACCCCACGCGCCGTACCACTTGCCGCACGAGCGGCAGTTCCAGCAACACCACCACCACCACCACCAACACGACGACGACGACAGCCACCAGGACGCGTCGATGGACAGTGAAGAAGGCGACGAGGTCGGCGCGTTGGCGAGCGACCTGGGGCCGCCACCGACCGCACCGCCGGCGTTCGCGATCCAGAACTCGCTCGTTGGGGGCGGCATTGAGCTCCAGCCAGTAATTGCGAACGTCAACACGTACAACTTTGACTGGTCGAGCCGCCAGCAGGGCCGTCCGCGGTCCGGGTCACTGCCGAGCGTCCTCGAGAGTGCGCCGACTAGCGGCGACAGCTCGAGCTCCAGCAGTGACAGCAGCAGTACGAGTCGGTGGAAAGAGGTATAGTGGCGAGATAGCGTGCTTGACAGGCAAGTGTAGGTAAACCTATAAGACTGGGATCAGTTTCGCGCTGGAAGAGACTTGAGTGGAAGCTAACGAGGCGTTGCTTCAGTCAATGCGCGCAAGCGTCCAGAGGTCGTCGCCGAGGAAGTGGACCATCTCGATCCCGACGCCCTTGTTCACCTTGCGGCTGAGCGTTTCGAGGGAAACAGCGACTGTCAGTCGGCACTCTGACCAGACAAATACCTAATTTAGGCAGCAGGCAGCACATAGAACGTACATGTCGTCCGTGGAGAGCGTGAGGACACCTATTGCCATCGCGTGCTCTTTCCCCTCGGCCATGATCGCGACCGGCGTGCCGGCGTCCAGCGTCTCGGGCAGGTCGCCGCCTGCGGACGTGAGCCCCGGGCACATGACGTTCGCCCCCGAGAGCACAAACGGAATCGCGCCTTTGTCGGCGCGCACCTGTTTCATGACGTGCGGGACTAAAAGAGACGACGTCATTAATCATACGCACACCTACATGCAAACTTATATAGGTAGGGAGAGAGACAACACGCACTCTTGTGGAGCAGCTTGAGCGTGGGCATGAAGGGTCCGTCACGCTGGTTGTAGAAGAGCGGTTCGCCACTCTCACTCAGTACGATCTGCACGTAGTTCTGGCTGTAGGTTCGCACGTGGTCGTATGAGTGCGTTAGAGCGCTTGTGCAAGTCACATAGACAGTTACACGCACACAAACGTACCACTTGGCGACCACCATGGGCGCCTTCTTGGGCAGGAGCTCTTCGAGGTACGGCTCGATCGCAGGGTACTGCTCGAGGACTTTGGCGCGGATCGTGCGCTGTTGCGAGGACTTGACCTTGCTGCTCGTGCTCACGTTCTCCTCGGTCGAGAATTTCTTGAACATGGCGCCGACTGCTAGGCTCCTGTGGGGGACGTATGCTCACGTGCACTCACACTCCTCTTGATGTGGTGTGGGAGTCGAGAATGGCTCGCGACTACAGATCGTGTGGTCTACACCAATCATCGTGTGGTCCACCCAGAACCAGCGTTTACGTTTTCCACACGAATATGGTGTGCACCACACGCCCTCATGCGAAAATGCGCCAACGTTCCGAGCCAACACACGAACAAAAGCCGTCGCGTCATCCAGAACTGGCCGCGCACGCGCCTTCTTCCCACACACTGGAACAGATCATGTCCACTGCCGCTCCCACATCCACCTGGACGCTGCTGGAGGTGCAAGTGCCACCTGGTGCGCTCGGGCTCATCGTGAGCAAGAGCAGTGACGGCCGCGTGCTCGTCGACGGCTTCCGGCCAGTGGGCGAAGGAGCCGGCGTGCTCGAGCTCCACGGTGGCGTAACGCGCGGCAGCGAGTTGCTGGGCGTCAACGAGCACGACTTTGCGGCCGCGAAGCTCAGTTTTGACCAGATCCGGGACGTGCTCATCCGCACAGCTGCGCTCGACCGCGTCGTGCGGTTCCGCGTCCCGATTGCGTCAACACGACCATCACCAGCCGACGCGTCGCCTCCGAGACGCTTTGATGACGAATACGCCATGGGCAAAGAGCTCGGCTCAGGCACATTCTCCGTCGTCCGAGCCGCCACGAACCGCGCGACTGGCGAACGCTTCGCGGTCAAGTGCATAAAACGCGCAGAGCTGTCGGCCGACGACCTCGACGCCCTGACGCTCGAAGTCGCGATACTCCAGCAGATGCAGCACCCGCATATTGTGAAGCTCTTTGACGTGTTCCAAGAGGCGCAGTATTACTACCTCGTGACCGAGTTTATGGCGGGCGGCGAGCTCTTTGACCGCATTGTCGAAAAGAACTATTACAGCGAGCGCGAAGCGCGCGAACTCGTGAAAATCCTCTTAGGTACGATCAAGTTTTGCCACGACGCAGATGTGGTCCACCGGGACTTAAAACCCGAGAACCTCCTGCTCATGTCGGCGGACGACGACGCGTCGATCAAACTCGCGGACTTTGGCTTTGCCAAGCGCGTGGCGGTAGACCGGGAAGGGCTCGCGACCGCGTGTGGGACGCCCGGGTACGTGGCCCCCGAGATTCTCCAGTCGCGGCCGTACGGGAAAGAAGTGGACATTTGGAGCATTGGCGTGATTACGTACATCCTCTTGTGCGGCTACCCGCCGTTCCACCACGACAATCAAGGCGTGCTCTTCCGGAAGATCAAGGCCGGCCACTTTGAGTTTGACGCGCCGTACTGGGACAACGTGTCGGCCGAAGCGAAAGACGTGATTGCCAAGATGCTCGTGGTGAACCCCGCGGAGCGATGGTCCGCTGCGCAGTTGCTCGAGCACACGTGGATCGCAGGCTCGAACGTCAACACAGTCGAGCTCACGGGCGTGCTCATTGAATTGCGCAAGTTCAACGCGCGCCGGAAGTTTAAGGCCGCGGTGAGCACAGTCAAGGCCACGATTTCGCTCACGAAGAAGCTCGCACTGCTCGGCGTCCGCAGCGACGGGGCCGGAGAGACCGACAGCCCAGGCGACGTTGCGACAGCCGATGCCGACGCTCCGTCAACCGTCCCAGTTCCAGTCCCAGTCGACGATGCGACACATTCCTTGTCCCGACAAGCGCCGCCGGCCCCAGCGACACTGTGAGTACTCATAGTGGTAGCCACTCAGCATTAGCGTTGCTCCAGACGACAAGTTCATCCCATCCATCCTCAACCCACCAACCCAACCACTCTTATGTTGAATGGTTCTTAGAGCTGTCGAAGCGAAACGTCGCGACTTCTCACTGTCCACCTTGAACAAAGAACGACAGGTGGAGCAGCCACCTCAGAGCTCAAGACGCCGTCGTTCGTTCGCGATGCTCAAGTCGCTCTTCTCCCGTCAATGGTCCGACTCGGGGACGTCGTCGTCGGCCAACGTCTCTGCTACCGACTCGCCCTCAACAAGCAAAGTCCCGTTCGCTGGACGCGACGTCGCAGTCGCCACTCGCGACTGGCAGCTCGTGCACGTCCGTGTGCCGCCTGGTCCGCTCGGGATCGTCCTGGACGGCGAGTGTCTTGTCGCAGGCGTCGTCGACGAGTTCTCGCCGCTCCCTGACAACACTGTCGGCGCGATCGAGCGCCACGGCGCCGTCGTCCGTGGCAGCGTCCTCGCGAGCGTGAACGACGTCGCAGTCCTCGCCGACAAGCTGTCGCTGCTCGAGATCGGGAGCGTGCTGCGCGACACGGCGCACGTCGAACGCGTGCTGACGTTCCGTGTCCCGCCCCAGCCGGACGCTGAGGCTGCCGCGAAGAGCTCCGAGAAGCAGGCGCTGTTGGGGAGCGCGACGCCGTCGTCATCGTCGCTTGTCGTCGACACTGCGATCGGAACGGACGCGGCGACTGCGTCTGTTGCAGTGACGGTGCTCCGTCAGCCGTCGCTGCCCGAGTCGGATCCGACAGTCGTCGTGGCAGCGAACGCCGCGGTCGCAGACCCCACGCCGAAGCCTGTCGTCGTGAGCAGTGACGGCAAGTTCGTGGCCGTCGATGTGCCTCCTGGTCCAATGGGATTAAACCTCGACGGGGCCGTGCTGGAGCGTGGTGTCATCCTGGGGTTCGTCGCGCTTCCCGACGGCTCCAAGGGCGTGCTCGAGACGCACGGCGGTGTCAAGATCGGCTCGGTCCTCATCGAGATCAACGGCGAGAACGTCTCGAAGCTGCCGCTCGCAGACCTGCGTGCGGAGCTCGGAGCACTCAGTGCCGAGTCCCGGCGTCTAGTGTTCCGTCTACCGCTCTCTGGGACCGCTGCGAAGCGCCAGTCCCAGCTGCTCGAGAGCGCGTCGAAAGGATCCCGCGTCGCGTCGCTCGTCCGCGTGCGCGTAGAAGAGGACCTTGTCAAGCGCCGGCAACTCGAACTCGCCCTCGTGCTCAAGTTCGACAAGCCAACGATCAAGCGCAACGAGTGCTGGTTCGTTGTCGACGCGCACTGGATGCGGTGCTGGGTCGCGTTCGTCGGTCAGGGCGGGCCCCTCCCTGGTCCAATCACGAACGAAGCGCTGCTGCTGCCCGAGTGGCGGGACCGTCTGAACGGCGACATCCCTGGCGCAGCCGACACGCCGCGTTCTGGGCTCGTCAAGACGCAGGACTTTCGGTTCGTGAACTCGATGGTCTGGTGCCTCTTGTCGGCGCTCCACGGAGCCGGCGACGCTCCGCCACTCACGCGGTTCGTGACAGAGATCGCAGCGACAGCCGTCGATCCGGAGCTTGTGAGCGAACTGCTCCGTGAGCCGCAGCCGAAAGCAGCGGCGCTCGTCCAGTCGCTCTTTGCGCGCTGCCGGACAGAGTTTGTTGACCGCTGAGTCACGTTGGGGCGGAAGATCTGCATACTCCTGATTTCTTTCTGCATACAAGTACGACATACGTAGTGCATATTAGCTATTGGACAAGTCCCAGTCCTTGGTGGTAAATCTGTGGCCTGCTATCGTCCATCAAGGGAGTGGCACGTGATGGTCCATGACGGCCAACAACAGAGCTCAGCTATACTGTATTACCGGTAGTACCGTCGGATAAGGTATCAGTTGCCTCCTGCTCTGGTCCGTCAGGTGGTGGTGGGTCTAGCTCAGCTATTCTCCGTCTCCGTCGTCCTCGCTTGACACAGCTCACCCTTCCTTCGTTGTTCCGCTTCGCCCACGTCACTCGAGACCTCACTTTTCAACTTTCCACTCCAAAGCCACCAACAACAACAAACAACAACAGCACCAAGCTTCGCCTGAGCCCATGAAGATCCTCCAGACTACGGCGGTGCTCAGTGTCGCGTGCGCCACGCTCGTGACTGCTGACAAGGGATTCCGT
>JAASGD010001202.1:0-12406 GCA_023334115.1 Globisporangium megalacanthum | reverse complement strand
TCTCTCTTTCTAACTCACTCATCTCGCGTCTCTTTGTCTCACGCACTCTATTTCTATGACGATCTCCCTATCAATCTCTTTCACTCTCTCACACACTCTCTATCTCTCTCTTCCACACTGACACTGTATCACTCTCTCTCTCTCTTTTATTTCTCTATATCTTTCTCAGCAGTCCCAATAAAATCCGACAAAAAGCATTCCCTCTTACAGAGATGTTTTTGGATTTTACCCCTTGTAGAGGGTGTGACTGTACTTTGTGACGGAGACTGTCAAATTATGTATATAGATATTAGACTTTTCACTCAGACAAATCAGTATATTGTCTGAATTATATTTTGACGGTACAAAAGTGGTCTATCACGAAACACCTGGAGCATGACACCGACCGACTTCGAGAATGTGACTAAGCTCTTCAGTAGCCTGTTAAAATTAGGAATGTGATTGGCATTGCCATTTGCACATATCCCTTGCAATGGCTACACAGGGGCTGTCAAACGCGTACAGTATTTTAAACGAGATCATTTTTTAGCATTTTCGGATAAAACTGAATACCGTTAACCAAACGACTCGCCGGAGGTTGTAAACAGCACGGTTGTTCATGTGTTGCACGGGTGCATGCACACACAAAGTTTGAGCTCGTTCGGGTTCATATTGATGAAGTTTGTTTTGAGTCTGATCGTGTTCGGTGTGGTTAACTCAGAGACTGGTTGTTAGAACTAAATATTTGCGGGTATTATAATGTTTTTAGCAAATCTATTTTTGGCTCGATCATTATGAAAAGTGGATGGGAATCGGGAAACATCGTAATTTGTTGTACTTTGCAAATATTGTGAGCCGCACTTGATTGTCGCCACTGCATGACGTGGTCCACATGCATCTCGTTTCGTAATCAGCCCTGTTGTTTAAATACCGAGGGGATTTCATGCTCTCTTCAATACAAACTGCCACATGTTCACAGTTTGCATTCCCAACTTCCTGAGAACGACGCCCCGTCAATCACCATCCTCCCCACCGCACAAGAAGGAAGAACGCATTCTCAGCGCGAAACTCATTCAATCCGAGTCTCAAGCTGCTCCTGATTGAGGCGACGATGGTCGAGCTCGAGAGCCACGCGAGCGGCAGCGCATCTGAAGGCGCAACTTCTACGTCCCTCACTCTAGACGAGGGCGCACCCTACGGCGCAGTCACGAGCAGCGGAGAGTCCATAGACGCAGCACAATCCGAGGCTGAAGTTGAGGCCCCCGACGCACTTCGCCTCCGCCTCAAACTGCTCGACGAGCGCGTCGTTGAAGTCGCAGCTGCGCGTTCGATGAGCATCGCGAGCTTCCGCGTGGCGGTGGCGCACGCTACGCAGGTGCCCGTGTACCGCCAGCGCCTCATTTACCGTGGGAGGCTGCTGAAAGACGGGACGGCGCTCAGTGCGTACGACGTCCGTGACGGCCACACGGTCCACGTGGTCGCCAAGCCGTCCGGGAGTGCGAATGCGACGCCACAGACCACACAGGAACAGCAGCAACAGCAGCTCACAGGCAGCCGCGAAGTCGCGACCGCGACGAACGACGAGAACGACGAGAACGATGACGACGGGCGCGTTGGGACGGCGATCCGTCGCAACCGCGAGTACATGCGGCAGCTGATGAGTAGCGAGGACGACCAGAGCCGGGACGCGAGCAATCGCAGCAACACGCAGACAATGCGGCGCCGCTCGCCAGGGCCGGGCGACCCCACGGGCACAGCGTGGAACATGGGCGTCCTCCGAGAGGCGCTGAGTGGCGGCCGGACGGAGCCACTGGACGACGCGTCAACGACGACCCAGCGGCTCCATGGCGTCCGCGACCTCTTTGGCGACGACGACGGACTGGACGACGCGTCCAGTGTCGCTGCGAGCATGGGACTCGGCTCGACCAATAGCTCTACTAGCTCTATGGGCCCTCGGCCGAACGTGGACCACATCTTCCAAGGCGTGCTCACGCTGCGGACCGTGCTCTCGACCGCGACGGGACATGTCCCATACCAACAGCAAGAGGAGCTGTCGCCCAGTGTCGCGCTTGAGCGTGCAGCTGAGCGCGAACAGGAGCAAGCGATGCAGTTTGAAGACGTGGACGCGACAGAGTCGGCGACAGTGCCGTCCTTGTCACACACTCGTCGCGGCCGCCGTCGGTTCTTTGTCGGGCAGTGGCTCGACGTGAAAGACACGGTGAACCAGTGGCTCGAGAGCACCGTCATGGCTGTCGCCGACGACAAGGTGCTCGTGCACTACCACGGGTGGCCCGCACGCTGGGACGAGTGGATCGACGTGGACTCGGACCGGCTCGCTGCGTTCCGGACGCGCACAATACACACGATCAACACGTCGCAGCTGTCGCCTGCGCCAGTGACGCGGCTGCCGAACGCACCGAGTGTCGGGGGTCGGGACGTCCGCGACGTGGTCGTGGCGCTCCGTGATGCGATGCGGGAAATGCTGCCGCTCGTCGAGCGCTTCGCAGACTTGTGCGAAGCTCCGGCGCCACAACCGTCGCTGTCGCCGTCGCTGTCGCCGTCGCTGTCGCCGTCGCTGTCGCCGTCGCTGTCACGTGAGAATGACCTCTTCTACGACGATGATAGTGACAGCGACAGTGACAGAGAGAACGACAACGACACCGACAGACCCGATGAGGAGACAGCGGCGAGACACGCAGCCGAGCTGTCGGAGATGGCGCACTTGATGGCGCCATTGTTTGACCGCTTTGGCCGTGTGCTGGCGGACTCGGCGCACACGCTCGAGCCGCTCTTCGCCCCGGAGCTGCGCAGCTACAACCAGGAACGACACGCGCAGCAGGTGCGCGCGTCCGCTGTACGTGGCCGCTCACCCCGACAGCCGGCAAGTGCGCCAAGCGCGCTCGAGCTGCGTGACACGTCGCTCAGTGTCCGCGACTTGATCTCGACAGTGCTCCGGACGCCGGCGGAGGCGCAGCCAGTCCGTCGCAACATTGACGTGCACATCCACGCGATCCTCGCGCCGTCGTCGCTGCAGTCGTTTGCGTCGCTCGCTCGAGCGGCGACGAACGGGTCGCTGCTGGAGACTGTGAACGCTCCGCCGACACGCCGTCCGCGAGCGCCGCAGACACCTCCTGCTGTCGGTTTTGCGTTCGGAGTCCCGAGTCTTCGCGAGCCGCTCGCAGGAAGCGGCGGGCGAGCGCTCGTGAACGACGACGCGGGCGACAGCGACCACAGCGACCGCGAGAGTGTGGACCACAGCCGCACGCCGCTTCTCGGATCCTTGCGCCGTCGCCACGACAGCCGCTCGGGGTCGTCGAGCTCGACGTCGCGACGGCGACGAGCTGTCGATCAGAACCTCGACAGCTTTCTCGCGGACGACTTCTTTGGCACGTCGTATGGGAACGACAGTGACGAGCACGACGACTCGGCAGCGCCAGCGAACAGCCGAAGTGCTGCACCGTCTGGTCGGGACAGCACCAGTCGGTTCGCGTACCGTCCGATCCCTTCTCCGAACGATCGCTACAGTCGCGACGCGTCCTTGACCCAGGACATTGTACCGCCGACAAGCGCGTCGTCTTCCACGCTCGGAGTAATCCCTGAGATCGCGGAGGCCGACGAGCGAGCACGGGCGCAAGAGGCGATGAGCAGCACACACAGCGACTCGCGTCGCCGCACGGACGCGGACGAGCGAGCACGAGGGGACTCGTCGTCGTCGTCGTCCTCAGTGGCCAGTTCGGCGTCGTTGAGTGGGTCGAACTACCCGTCGTTTCTCGAGTTCATGCGGCGCTCGCTGCGTCGCAACTTTGGCTTCGCACCGCAGCCCGAAAGCGACAGCCAAGGCCAGCGACAGGACGACGAGCAGTCGAGTTCAGAGGAGGAAGCGCACGACGCCGACACGAACGACGACGATCTCCCTGCGCTCGAGCCGGCGCTGTCGATCACGACCCCTCTGTCCGCACACCCAGTGTCGACCGACCGACGCGCCAGTAGCAGTAGCGACAGTAGCATCGAGGAGGAGGAGATGGATCGGGTGGACTGAGAGGGCGAGAGTCGGCTGCCACTGGTCTGTCCTCTCGTTGTTCAGTATGTGTGCGAACTACACTGCGACATTGTCAGACACGCTCGCTCCTTTCTCACAGTGCGGTGAGCACGACGTGGACACTGACGACAGTTTGCGTGATCGCGTCCAGGATCGGCACGATCTCGTACGCAACGTGTGGCACAACGCGGAGCTCTGGGGCGAGCGCCTCAAACATGCGCTCGACGTCGACGAGGCCAGAGTGGGGGTCGGCGAAGAGTGTGTGCAGGAGGTCCCACTCGCTCGGCTCGAGCCGCACACTGCGTCCGCTTGTCGACAGCACGTGCGCCAAGTGCTGTCGCGACACACGACGTTGGCGCGTCGGATCGACAGTGTTGAACATGTTGCTCGCCTTCCTCGTGTCGACTCGCCAGGAACTGTCGACAAAGTCCCACAGCAGCTTCCGGAGCTCAAAGATCACAGACTTGGGGAGCGACAGAGGGAGTGTCGTCGACCGGGAGCGGTCTCCATGCGCAGAGCTGTCGTTGTCGCTGTCTGTCCCTGTGCGTTCGACTCGGACCCCGCTCTTGAAGGCTGCTTGTCGGTCGATCTCGCCAGTCACCGCCTCCTTGCGCACGTACACGCTCTGCACATCTGTGCGGAACTTGTCGAACGCCTCGGAAGCGACAACGCCCTTCCCGATCCACTTGACGTAGTGCTCAGCGTTCATGTCGTGCATGGTCGCGGCCGAGAGCTGGAAGCCCCATCGGTGGCCTTCCTCGTCCATAGGCAGCGACCGCACGTGCAGGTTCAGTGCCGTCGATGCGTGCACGCACGCAGCCAACACCCCAACGCTGAAGCCAGTCGTACATAGATTCACTGGCTGCGAGAACGTGACGAGGTGCCCGCGAGCGCTCAACGTGAGCGACATAGCAATCGGAGGCTTCTTCATCGACATCTCGAGCATGCTCTGGAGCGTCCGACTCCGTGTCGTGACCGCACTGAGGTCGCAGCAGACGTTGAGAGCCCCCGAGATCTGGCGACAGAGAATCGGGAGGTTCGAGAGCTCCGACAGCTGTGACGCCCGGCCTCTTGGGAAGAGGAGCACGAGGACGCCGACGATCTCGAGGCCGACGCTGTCCCAGACAGGACACGCCACCACCGAGTGCTTCACGAACCCAAACTTGTCGTCTGACGCGCTGATGCGGAGCGCGTGCTGGTGGGCGTAGCTCCTTCCAGGCTGTGTCCGAGCGTCCTCGGTGGCCTCTTTGTCGGCGTCAGCGTCGTCTACCCAGTGGTTCACGAGCACCACTGTGCCTCGCACGAGCACTTGCTCCAGCAAACCCTCCGTGGTCGGCACCTTGAGCTTCTGGTCCGTGAGCACCGAGATCCGACGGAGGTGCGCACTAAGCGCCGGTGTGCGCTGGCCGCTCTCATCCGACGAGCTCGTTAACGGCAGCGACGACGAGCTGGCAGCGAGCGCATTCGCTTCGGCGTGGGGCAGCAGCTTGGACGTCCACATGTGGCGCCTATCGGGCTCCCAGAGGAACAAGTGCGCTTTCTCGACCGCAAAGATGTGCGTGCAGGCGTTGTAGACTGCGTTGATGACGCCGATCGGGCTCATCTCTCGGAAGAACGACATGGACGTGTCGAGCAGCAGGATCGTCTGCTCCGTCTGCTTGAGCATCACACGCTTCTCGAGGATGCTCGCGACGACGCTGCAGCACAGGCTCGAGACGATCGCGAGGAAGAGGTCGTGGCGCTCGAAGCGCACCTTCCGGCCCTTCGTGTTCACCAAGTGCAGGAGCCCCACGAGTTTCGTGCTGCCACTGTCGAGCCCGAGGCCGAGCGCGTCGGGGTCCTCGACCATCAGCGGTGCGAAGAGCGCGTTGCGCACGGTGGCGCCGCCAATGCTGTCGACGTACGCGTTGAAATTCGGCGCGGCAGCCACGTCGTTCACAATGAGCACGTCTTTCGCACGCACAGCGTCGCCAAAGAGCGAGCTCCGGTACGTCGGCTCCTTGAGTACGGTCTTGTGGCGGCGCTTGCGGTGGAACGTCACCATCTCCTGAGCGACAGGGTCGTAGACGTACACAGCAGCGCTCTCGACACCAATGATGTCCTCTGCCGCTGCTCCGAGGCAGATCAGCGCCTCCACGAGGTCTGCGCGTGCGATGAGCGTCCCGACGTTCGCACACAGCTCCTGGTTCTTCTGGAAGAGCTGCGAGTTCTCAATCGCGAGTGCAATGAGCTTGGAGATCGTGCGGAGCAGGAACTCGTCCTTGGCGCGGAACGGCGCGCCGCCCGACTTGTTGATCACTTGCACGACACCGAGCAGTACCGACTCGGTGCTCGCGTTGTCCTGTGGCGACGGCAGCGGTGGCGCCGCTACCGTAAACTTGTCGCCGTTCGCACGACTCACGCGTCGAATCGGCTGTCGCTTCGTCGTGTTCGTGAGGATCGGGACCGCGAGCATGCTCTTCGTGCGGTAGTTGGTCTTCTTGTCCCACGTCGAGTTGAACCGCGGGTCCGCGTACGCGTCTGGGATGTTGATCGCCTGCGCCGTCTCTGCGACGAGCCCGACAATTCCGTGGCCGAACGGGATCGTCATGCCCTGGCGCTTGGCGCTGTCGTAGACCTGCACCGCGCCGCCGCTAATGTCGCTCTGCCAGCTGTGCAGTGTGCGCTCCGCGTTGTCCGCGACAAAGAGCGAGCACCGATCTGCGTCTAGGATCTCCTTGGCGTTCTCAATCACAATCTTCCCGAGTTCTTCGAAGCGCAAGCACGTGAAGATCTCGGGCGCGAGCTGGATCAGCGTCTCTTCGTTCACCTTGTTGCTCTCGACCTCGGTGAAGTACGCGACCTTGGGGAAGAGACCGCCAGCGAAGTGCGTGAGCAGCTCCAAGAGCGCTTGGTCCTCGCGCGTGAACGCGTCGCTCTTCTCGAGCGCGATCGAGAGCCCAAGCGCGGCCACGATCGCCAGTTTGCCGCTGACTTGGAGCACTCCGAGGACCTCTCCGGCGTGCTCGAGCGGCAGCAACAGCGTCGAAGCGCTCGGGCGGCCCACCAGTCGGTCCGTGTTGTCGCTTGCGGTCGAGTAGCACGGGTGCTTGACGGCAGCGCCTGCGGGGATCAGCAAAGGCTTTCGCGTGTGGTACACCATCGACGCGAGTCCGCACGGCAGTCGTCCGGATGGCACGAGCTGGGGCGGAATGGCCGCCTGACGGCTGTCGCCCTGCAGAGTCGACAACGACAGCGACGCTGCTGGTGTCGACTGGTGGGTGCGGCTACTGTGACATACTATCGCGAACGGCATGAGCGTCGAGCGGACCGTGATCATGTCGCTCGCGTCCGCTGTCCGAGGCACGCGACACCAGAACTCCTGCTCGGCCGGGTCGACGACGAACACGAGCGCCTGCTCGGCTCGAACGAGCGCTCGGGTCTCGCGTGCCAGCGTCTCTGCTAGCTGGTACAGGTGGCTGCTCCCAGCTAGGCGCTGGAACGAGCCGCTCAGGCCCTGGAACGACTGGTGCAACTGCAGTAGCTGGGCACCACACGCACGGAGCTCGCTCAACCACTCGCGCGTGCTCGCATCCAGCGCGTGGTCGTGGACTGGTACGGTCTGGTGCGTCAGTAACTGCTCGAAAGCGCGTCCAATGTGCGTCGACTGCGGCGAAGCGCTCGTGTCGGACGGCGCCAAGTTCGTCCAGAAGTCGTCGGCAAGCAGTCCACGCGAGTATGCGGCTCCTCGGTGGTCGTGCGTCGTGGCGCCACTGCCGGCGCCTCCGTGGGCGTAGAGCTGCCGGATCTTCTGCAGCCGCAGCTCGTTCTCCTTCTCTTGCGTCGCCTTGTGTGCGTGCTCCAGCTGACGCTCGAGACGCGAGAGCTCGTGCGAGTAATTAGCGAGCTGGTGGCCGTGTCGCGTCTGCGCGTCCTTCTTCTCCTGCTCGGCTTTCTCGAGCTTCGCAGCGTACTTGTCCCGGAGCTGCTGGAGTGCGCTCACATTGTTGCTGCTGCTGCTACTCCAGTCTGTGGCCCTCGCTTTCGCTTGCGAGCTCGGACTGTGCGCTGCTAGGCTCCGAGGACTCACTCCTCGTGGACGCGTGAACGTGGGACTCGTGGCTGGTAGCGGGTGCGAAGGGATCCGAAGCGCTGAGACTTGAGCCTCCGCGTGCTGGCCCTCTAATGCCTTGACTATCCCGCTCGCGTCTCCGTGCCTTCCGATGCTTTGTCGCGGACTCGACAGCGTTGGCGAGAGAGACGCACTTCCGCGGCAGGACGACCCAGGACTGGTCTCCCGTGGCGCCACAGCAACAACGTGGGGCAAGCGAGGCGACGAACGGTCACTCGCGTGGCTTGGGAGACTCGCGTCGTCAGTGGTGTGCGCGCGTCGGTTGTGGAGCTGGACACTCCTCAGCGTCCGCTTGTGCATCTCCAGGTCGGCGTGGAGCGTGTCGAGAAGCTGCAAGTGGCGCTTCTTCTCTTCTTGGAGCGTGCTAACGAGTCGCGTTTGCTTCTCTAGCTCTGCAGCCAAGCGCTTGTTTACTGCACGGAGCCGCGACACGATCGTGTACGTGCTGTCGTCGTACACGCAGGTGGAAGCAGCACTGCCAGTCGCTCTGTGCTGCTGAGCGATCGCACCGCTACGAACACCGTGGCTTCCCGTTTCCGTCTCTCGCTCCCAGTCGCCAGACGCTCCAGCTTCAGGTTCATCGATAGCTTCGACTTGCGGGTCAGTACACGGCAGCTCGCTGGCCGTGACGTCCGGACAATCAGCTAGCCATTCAATGAACTGCGTCTCACGCTGCGCGCTGTTGTCGCCTTCGTACGTTTCAAAGACGAGGTCGTCGTCTGCGTACGCCTGAGCGTCGCCTTCGTCGTCTTCGTCGTCTCTGAGGTCGCACGTGTCACCGTTTGCACTGTTGTCTTCGCTGTTGACAGGTTCAGCCTCCTCTTCTTTCGTGCTGTCTAAGCGCAAGAGCATCGGCTTGGACGCAATGGCCGTGACGCTCTCTCGCTCCGCTGGCAACCGGTGCTGCCACTGTGAGCTGTCGGCCTTGAGCGGATCAGTGGGCAACAACGCCATCAAAGTAGAGGTATCTGAACCAAGAGACAAGTCGGACTCCTCTCGCTCCGGGAGCATGAGCGCTTCGTCGTAGGACGGTGGAAGCTCCCGTGGCGCCGTCAGAGCATGTCGGTCCGCTGGCGCGGGCTTCTTCTTCTTCAAGCGGATGTGCACATCGCCTGCAAGCATCACCTCGGATGCTTGAGAGCCTTAGTTGGTGAGTCGAACCGACCAAAGAAGGCGTGAAACGGTTACAGTACTGTGTGTGTCTCGACATGGCTGCGCCTCGAGAGCGCAGGTCGCCACTAGCAGCTCGGACCAGAGATGGCGGAGCACTCGTATCAAGCGGCTCCAAACCAACGGCGCCCCCACTCACGTTATCGTCAAGTCCGCTCGGGAAGAAGAACGTGCGCCACCTCTCCCCACGCAAGTTCCACCAGCTCCAGCAGCAACAGCCTCAGTACCGACTCTCCCCGCTATCTGCTCGGAACGACAGCGATACGACGCCACCCAAGGAACGACAGCACACCACCACGACCACCTCAGCTACTCCACGGGTCTTTGAGCAGCGGGAGCCAGTGCCGTGGACCCCTGCGTGGCTGCCGAGCATTTCGACGAGCTCACGCTCCGACACGACAGCTGTTGAGGGGTTGCTACGTGCGGCTGGTGCGCTCGGGTCGTCCGCGTCGACTCGCGTAGGTACGACGACGCTCGACGCGTGGCTGCAGAGCTACGAGCATGAGTTCTTCGTCTACGAGTCGCTCGAGCACTTTGTGCACGTGAAGCTCCCGGAGGCGCTCGCATTCTGCGATAAGCTGGCGCTTCAGAGCCGTCGTTCTTCCAGCCAAGCGGAAAGCAGCAGCTCCGTGGCTTCGCAAGAGCATCTCATGTCGTCCTCGCGGTTCCACGAGCGCCTTCGGATCGCACTCTTTGCGCACTTGATGGAACGCACGGTGTTCGCGCTCTCGCAGTCGGCCGCCCTGTCGCACGCGAAGCAACCACTCTTCCAAGCGCGACAGGAGATCTTCCGAGCCATGTTCGCAGACTACGACGACAAGCGACAGCGTGGCGACATGGGTGCGAATGCCGACAGTGAGCGCGAGCCGGGAGGACACCAAATCAGCCAGAGACGACGACGACGACAGCGACAGCGTGCGAACGACGACGACGACGACAGTCAGGCCGACAGTGACTCGAATCGGTCTGGAAGCGACAACGACAGCAGTAGCGACACTGACGACTCTAACAAGCACACTGGCGCGCACAGGTCGAAGGCGACGTCCATGTCCAGCGCGTACACGTCGACGTTGTTTGGACCGACCGCGGCCCCACGCACACTCGCGTTCTTTCTCTCGAAAGTCCCGTTCGCGCTCAAGCTGCGCGAGGACACGGCACGCCGAGCGCTGCGGTTCCAGCGCCACGAAGCGGTGCTCCGGCGTCTCGTGCAGTCGCTCTTTCGGTCGCTCGGCGCGGTCTTCCACGCCTGGCAGCGCCTCGTGCGACAGAAAAAGGACGAGCGGCTGCACGAAAAGGGTGCGCAGCTCACAGCGATGGTCGTCCAGCAGCGGGGGCTCGTGCGCGCGGTCTTTGTCGAGTGGAGCAAAGCAGCGCTCCGGTCGCGCGTCCAGGAGCTCCGCAGCTGCGAGCTCGAGAGGCGACAGCAGCACGAGCAGCTCGTCGCGGACCTGCACAAGGAGATCTTTCTCCTCCGGGAGCGGAACCGCGAGCTTCAGGTCGAGTTGGAGGCGACCATCACCACCAATAACCACTCGACCGTGTCGGCACCGGTGGACTCTGTGGTGCCAACAGGCACGACCTCAAACGACGACGTTGTGGCTACCACCCAAGCCGAGTGAGTCAGAGAGTTGGGGGGAGAGGCGTCGACAAGGAAGGAGCTCTATTACGAGGTAGACCATCCCATCCACTCCTGCCTGCAAGGGGCGAGCGAGCGTGTGCGTCTGACTGACTCACGCGCTCTTCTTCTGCGGTGTCGGCCCCTTGGCGGCTGTCGTGAGCACGGCTTTGAGCAGCAGAGCTGCGTACGCGGCGCCAATGAGCGCTGCGACCGTGAACTGCGTGTCGGGTCCGAGGGTCGTGTGGCCCCACGTGCCGCTGTACACGCCGTACGCTGTCGTGGTGCCGCCGAGCACGAACGTGAGCACACCGCCGATGCGGTGGCCTGGGTTCTTCCACTGCCAGCTCGTCTTCTTCCCAGCGAACGTCGTGCCGAGGCCCTGAACCACACAGACGAGGGTGGATGAGAGTGTGAGACAATGGATCTGGTGGGACCTACACTTCAGTATGGCGAGTCCAAGTACGAGTGCGTACGCCGAGCAGGTTGAGCGTGAAGAGCGTGCCAGTGGCGCCAGCGAGCCACGAGTGCGAGGACGTGAAGTGGGGCTTGCTGTACGCGTCCTTGACCATGTACGCAGCCGCGCCAGCTGCGCTCATGCTCAGCAGCGCTGCCACTTGCAGGAACATGTGGAGCTTGACGAGCGAGACGCTGGCGGCGGAGCAAGAAGAGCGTACCAACCACTAACCATGAGACCGTGACGAAACAGGCGGAACGAACCACGCGAGTGGCCGTACCGGGTCTTGAAATCCGCCGTCGCCTTGCGGACGAGCATCGCGTACACCGATCTGATGATGGTACGGCAGTCAGCACTCTACTGCGTTAAGAGCAGTCCGAGAGAGAGCCTATTGGAGAAGGTGGGGCGTACGCGGGGAAGAGGACGAGGAACGCGAGCGCGTTGGCCGCTGGGTGGAGCGCAAAGAGCGACGGCGCCTCTGCGCACTTGGTGACGATCACCGCGAAGGGCGAGAGGAAGAGCGCACTAAACACGAGCAGATCGAGCTTGTTGACAGCCATCGTGAGGCGGGCGGGCGGGGCAGGCGGGGCAGACACGTCACGCGCTTGCGTGTGGTCTTGAGCGGATCTTGAATTCTGGTGGTCTTGTCTTCCTCTGTTCGAATTTGACACGCAAAATGGATCCCTAAAATTTAGAACCAGACTCTAGAATTCATGATTCGATTTTTCAACAAGTGATGTCACGAGCGACCAGGTAGTGACGACGACACTGGAACCGACTCAGACTGGTGACTTCAGTACACCTGCATACGGTACTCCCCAGCACAAGCGCCTTCCTTCACTCCGACTTGGCTGATGACGCCTCCGCCTTGGACGAGAGCGTCATTTTCCCAAGCAAAGCGACGTGAGCGACGCCAATCAGGACGGTCAGGCGCTGGCGCCACTCTACGTCGACACCAGCAGCCCACGCGTCGCTCTGAACGCCGTAGACGAGCGTGACGGCGCTGCCAATGTACACGAGCGTGCCCACGAGTCC
>JAASGD010001201.1:0-12419 GCA_023334115.1 Globisporangium megalacanthum | reverse complement strand
TTGTACTGTATTCAGCCTTTTGCACAGAGATTCTATATGCTTTGATGCATAACATATCTAAACAGCAACTCTGTGCGATCAGTGGTTGCAAAGTTATGGCAAAAACGTGAGTGTGCGTATCATTTTTCTGGGGGTGTATTGGAAGTGAAAATGTATGGTAATCAGGGCTTTAATTTCGTGGCTGTGGTGAGTGGCCTTGAAACGAAGGTACTCGCTAGAAGACATACAAGAGCAAAATATGGCGCAAGCACTACCGCTGCGAGTGCGCATGACAACCGCCGAGAAGATCACACTGCTCGCGCACCAGTGCCAACATCCAATCCTCTCACGATATGAACTGGCTCAATGGGCAGCTCGTGAATTTCGTTTGCGACCAGCCCAGCCCCCTCACGAATGACAATCCACCGCATTCTCAACGACACAACCACGCACACAGAAAACATTAACGCCAACACCCGACGCGCAGTCACGCCCCAACAACTCGAAAATTGGCTGATCGTTTGGGTTCTCCTGTGCAAGGCGCATCACATGCCTCTTGCCACAGGCAGTACGATCCGCGCGAAAAGAGCGAATATCGCGACGAGCTTGTTGAGCACTCGCCTGCAAGCGAGGTGGCATGGCTGAAAGCCCTCGCGTTCTCGATGGACTGGCTCCTCGAGTTCAACCGAAGGTACAGACTTTCCGCCAAGCGCGCACACAGCGAGGCGTCTCCGGCGAGTGCGGCTGTCGTGGAGTGAGGGCGACAGGAGTTACAGCAGGCTACGAATGGGTATGATCGCGACAAGATTTCTTTAACATGGACGAAACTGCTTTTTATTGTGCAGCTCCCACAAGATCTATCACGAAAAGCTGCGTCGCTGGACTAAAACACAGAAGAAACGGCTGACAGTGGCCGTGATTGAATGCAACGGGCTCAACAAAAATCTCACTCCTGTTTGTCGGTGTGGCCACAAAGCCACGCTGATTATAAGGATCCACATGCAAGAACCGTCCGTCCAAACACTCCTCCAGTAAGCAGTCGATTTCCTCACACTCGCTTTAATTCGACATGTCATATCATTGCTTGACAGTTGCAAAACAATCATCCTGCATCTCTCGCTCCAGCGCTCTTACATGGTGTTGTAAACGAATGCCTGCAATTCCATCTTCCTCTTGCTTGAGGATAACCCTTTCAGTTGCGGGTCGATGTTGTGGATTTTGACGGCGACCACCGCGAAAAGCGCTGCAGCGCTGTATGTGCGCCTGTGTAGAGCATTAGTACGAGTCATTTGAGTGGAAAAGCGTGTGTATGAAATTGAGCGGCACGAGCCACTTGCATAAGTACTCGTATCGTTTCTGCGTACCGGAGCGGCGTTATTTAGAATGTCTTTCGACATGCAGGACATACTCGGATGCCGCTGGGTGCTTGATGTTCTCTGTGTCGGTGGTGCGTTTGCTCATTTGCGCATGTGTGAGGTGTCCTCGCGAAAAACAAGTAACCTGTTTGCTAGAAATGAACCTAAAAAACTAATCATACTTTGCTCAAAAATAATGTAACCTAATGGGAGTAGCGTCTATAGTACATTACATTTTGGTGTGACAAAAACAGCCCAGACGAGAAAGAAAACAATTTGGGGAAATTCATGACCGATTTCGGATTCAGAAGTGCTTCTGTTCAGGACTGAAAAGAGTGGGACGATCAGATTTACTTCAGGACTCAACATACGAACTCATCCAGGATCGAAGCAAGCAAAGATACCTTTCCCAGCTCGAAACACCCCCAACCCTAACCGGAGCGAAGGGAAAATTAAAAGGCACTGACTACTGTAACATCCTGGGGTATCCCCTCTATACGTATATTATTGACATTTTTTCTGATTTCCGAATATATTTTGACTTATAATGTATACATGATTTGAAGTAGAGGAAGGAGTTACGCAGGTTACGCCCTTCGGGCGAAGGAAAAAAATACGCGTTGCAGTGCTTCGCCTACAGCTCGCTCGCCTGTCCAGGTCGATGCACTCCGCTTAGCTTTTTTGTGATGATGAAGAGCAGACCGGTTACGTTTAAAACTCAGCAAAAGTGACAAAAATGGGCCTGTCCAAGCAGAAATTGACGGTATTAATCAATGCATAAGATTTGTTTTGAAAACAATGCCGTACCTGCAGCCTGAGGAAGCTCTGGAATAGGGTGGTTTTGTTGCTGTTCACTTCCGTCTTGAGGTTCTTTAGAATCAAGCCCTTAAGTCTGCAGTCTAATTTATTGACTGTCATTATGTGTACATGATTCGGTGGTGGTAGCATATACCTCTCTCCGATACAAGGGCATGAATGCGGAGAAAGGGAAATATAAATCGGATATAACCGAATGTCTGCCAAGGACAGACATTTCTCTACAAGGGCGGAAATTGTCTTCTCTTCCCGAGCGAGCAACACCCTGCCCAAGAAATTGATCAATTATGACCGATTATTTGGAGAAAATAGAATTGTGGCATGAATGTTACTCGTCAAAAATCATTTTGGAGAGATGTGTTTCGAGGACAGACATGTACAGGCACCACTCTCATTAGTGACCACTAGCTTTGACAGTTTTTTTGTTTGATTATGACAACCATCAATTTACGTAATACCCCTTTTTCAAGGTTTCACCAGACATGTACCGTTGTTTAAGGTTTAAAAAAGAAGAAGGTAATACGCATAAAGAAACACTGTTCAATGTAATCGGCTTTGAGCGGCAATAGAACTGCGTTCGTTCAGGTAGCAAGCTCGCCTCTGTATAGGCCTACGTTTTTCTTGGTAAATGTGGCACTTTCTGCCAGCACAACTGAAGGCATGGACGAGTTGAAAAAAAGTATCTCATATTGGACAACATCCTCATCTCGACAAAAATCACCGTGAACAGTAGTCTACATGTGCACAGACAGCTCAAACACTCAAGCCCAAGCAAGACTTCCTTCACTAGGTCGAACCCTCAATGCATCAATGACCTCCTCACGTTAGGAGAGGTGCTTGCTTTTTGATTAGGAAGCACACAAGTGAAAGTGAGAGAAGAGGAGGCTCCCAAGCGTTCATGGCGGTTGAGCACCATGAACACTTGAAAGCTATCATTTCTTCAAGACTTCAAGACTCTGATACTTTATCGCGAAGTGAATACTTTATGTAGATATTTTGGTCAGAGTTGACATGTGCCAATTATGTTGGTGGTCTGTAATGAGAGTGGTGCCTGTACCTATCCTGACCTCTACGAGCGACACAAATTTATGTTGGTTTTCATACAAATAGTGAAAAAAAATACTGAACATCAGCTTTTAATTTTGTTATTGTCGCCTGAAGGATAGCCGAATTGCCAAATGCCGGAAACCAAGTCCAGGATCGCAAGACCATCCCATATTCCTGTAAAGCTCTCGAAAATTCCAGAGAACCCGAGAATCAGCGTGTAGTTATGTTGTGGTCGCCCAAAGGCGAGGCGAATGGTAAAATGTAAAAAAAAATAAGTTCAGGATCACAAGACCATCTCAGATTCCGGTAGATTCCGGTAAAGCTCTGGGAAAATTCCAGAGCATTTAATTTAAAGATTTACCATGCAATCTCTGACTCAACCTCACAATTTTATGTAGATAGTACTTGCAACATATAATTCGCTATGCCCCGAAAAGCGGCGATTGATGCATCATTCGATAGACTTGTATCTGGTGAGTCTGTAGCGTCTTGTGTATGCTCAAGGGGACGTCTGAGCGATGAGATACCGTCTCCGATATATCACCAACTCCCTCGTACAGCAGACGTTTTTCACCTCAGAGACACACCTTTTTGAGTACAATTTTCCGACATGACACAATATTTGTCTTCAAGTATCCAACCAATTTTGGCGTCAAACAGTGATTGTGCTACGCAGACCTGCATTAGAGCGGTGGAACCGAAAAAGAAATGTGGCGAGTGTGGCAAAACAAGAAACATCATAGGGAACCTTTCTAATGACTAAAAATATGAAAGACGGAGGCGTAACTACCATACATATAAATTGTGCGGCGAAGGCGCTCCAGACCATCCCCTAACAGCCAACAGGTCCGTGCGTTGTGCGCTCTGTGCGATGTGAAAGGTACCAGGGTCATTTCGAAATGGAGAGCTATCGCGCGGTATAAAAATGACTGCTCGCACTTCTCTGGATTTTACGAGATCGCGCGCACCTCGTAAAATGACAAATATTATATATGTCTACACTTTTGCCGGGCAGTCTGCGTTTTTCCCAAAGCAGGCTGCAAAACGAATGTTCTCGACGCTTTTTTACACGTCACATTTTGATTAAAAAAGGGACTTCCCAAGCAAAGCGAGGCCTGCCATATGTTATTGCAAGCAAGTTGCAATCGTCCCTATTGTTCCTAGCTGCATATCTTCATCATGTTCCGCCGCATCGCAAGCTCGAAGGCAGTGCCGCTCGAAGCTCCACACCACACGAGGTGTAATGGCGCGGACACAGCCCTCAAATGCCTCACAAAGAATTGAACGTGTGTGTGCCACAAACGTCTGGTACTCCCCACGGACAAGGAGATCGTGCTTTTGTTCAGATAGGCTTGCCTTCATGCGTGCCTTGATCATGCTCCAGCACCCCTCTATTGGGTTTAGCATGGGGTGTACGGCGCTAGCCTCAATACGACCAGGCGGCTGCGGTTCAGAACGCCGTCGGACACAAGTAAGTCGCGAGCCAGCACCTCAAGACGAGAATTCGCAGGAGCGTTGTCAGTAACAATCACGACTTTGCAGTCGTGGTTGGTACTGACTGCCTCCGCGTACTCTAGCGTTTGGAGTGCCGCTAAGAAGAGGTCTGCGACAGATCGAGCGTGAGCGTTCATGTCCACCGACCCTTCGTGCGTGAGCATCAGCACGACACCCGACCACCGCGACACTCCCAAGTACATGTACGTTCTTGCCCTTCGAAGGAGGCAGCACGACTGTCGCTGGTGTACCGACACGAGAGCGACCCTTGGTGCGAGATAGGTAGATGTTGAAATTGGTTCCATTATAATACACTACCATGTCTCCGCGTGAGACGTGGTGGTGTAGCTGGCGGGCGAATGCTGCTCGCATGAGCTTGTTGTCACTGTTGTTCTTGGTGGGCTTTTCGACGCGAACGTTCTTGATAGAGCACCCTGCGAGACTGCGATGGATGGTGCCCATGCTGACTGCAACGCCGACGTCAGCGCGGAGACGATCCTGCACCTGGCTGAGCGTCATGCGGCTGTCTTCGTCGAGTAGCTCCTCCAGCTTTGCCATTGTCTCGACCGTCATCTTCGCGCAAACGTCGCGCACACCGCCAACAGCAAGCGGCGATGTGATGCCGCGCGAGATGACTCGCCTCGCGGTGTCTATGGTTACGTTGTTGCTGAGTGCTGCCTCCTTCTAGTCCTTCCCTTGCCGATGTGCTGCCACCACCCGTTTTTTTCGCGCAGTGTCGCTCGTATTGCTGAGCTAGTCTGGTTGGCGGAGGGTTTGTGCCGCTCTGGCTGGTTGATATTGCAGACGAGAGCGTCATGGTCTTGGGGAAGAGGGGGGGAGAGGAGAAGGCCGTGGAGAGTGTGCTTGTCGAGCGAACTTGGAGAGTGACAACTAGTGCGCGGCGGCCTGCATTTTGTGGGACCCACTCATTTGGCGAGACCTCTAAAGCCCTTGTGTTCACGAGTTTTACTGCTTACGAGAGGATTGCAACTTGCTTGCAATAAAGTATGGCAGGACCCGCTTTGCTTGGGAAGTCCCTTTTTTGTCAAAAGTGACGTGTGAAAAAGCGTCGAGAAACATACGTTTTGCAGCCTGCTTGGAAAAAAAACTCAAACTGCCCAGCAAAAGGTGTAATTGAGCCAGTGACTGTTTGTAAAAAAAAAACTTTTTAAAGAGGATTTCATATAACTCGCAATAAAATACAAGAGGTCTCACTTTGCTCGCAATGTCGTTTTTTTATGGGAAAGTTTCTGGAAGTTTCGATTTAGATGGACGGATTTCACTTTGGTCAGGAAAAACGTCAACAAATCAAGGTAAATGGTGAAGAGCGTCACTGGTCTATCCTCACATCACGCATAAATTGTCCACTCGAAATTCAATGTAAAAGTGAGAATGTACACATGAGCATTTTTACTTGAGCGTCTGCGTGTTCATGGTGACCCCGTCAAAAATTTGGTCTTTGTTTGAAAAATACGATTGATAATATGCGATATTTACGATTACAGCCGTAGCGTCGGAATTGTCTTGAATAAAGTATTTAAAAATAGCTTCTGGTTGGAAATTCTCGTGGCACCTTGTAAAAAACACTCATGGCTGAAGAAGATTTTGATGGCGCTTGATATCTCGACAACCACGACGATGTAGCTCATGAAATTTTGGTGAGTTTTTTAAACATACTGGTAAACCTGCCCTGCAAGTTTGAGTCCAATCGTCAAAGGACTTGTGAAGCTAGCATTTTCGATTGTATACTCGAGGGTAACTTGTTACAGACACTGATGAGGTGATTAAATTTTGTTTAACACCCTGCCTCTGAGTCAAGGAGACGAAGCCCCATACAAAGTATTTATATATGAAAAAACGAATACTACTCAGATCAGCGAGGTTATACAATCATGTGAAAGCTCTTTTAACCCATTTAGCCCCACGCGTTGTACAGCACAACTGAAGTTAAAAACCAAAGTTGTACAGCACAACGTAAGTTTTTTAATACTTTATTCAAGTCAAGTATACAAACTGAACGTCAAGGCCTCTTTTTGGCTTGTAGCGGACCTCGCCCCAATAAATCCGCAGTAATTAGGGTTGCTGGCATTTTGAAAATTTGGAAAGTTGAGAGAATGGGTGGCGGGAGTGCGCGCTCTCTCACTTTCAAAAAGACCGCGCACACACAAGATGAAGCGCCCGACGCCGCTGCCGCCGTTCAAGAAGGTCTGGGCGACGCTACGAGCCAACAGATGGAAGGCTGCACCGAGCAAGGGGCTTGAGATACACTACCGATACTATACACCCGCTGGCGAAAGCGACAAGAAGAATGCTCAACACAAGAACGACTTTTGGGTAGGCGAGGACGAGCTGATGGCTCACTGCCGAGCATCCGGTGAGTTGTGCGTGTTGTTTGGCGTGGATCTGTGCTCAACCTGTCCTCACACGATTCTATGAAGGTGTACTGGACACTCTCGCAACGCGCAGTACCCCCATATCGACAGTTCAACCTACAGCGATGAGCGCTTCAGTGACAAGTGTGGCGAACGCGTCACCACCTGTGACGAGCACGCATGTGACGAGCGTGTCATCACCAGTGACACATACCCCTTACGCCAAGTTACCACTACTGCGCAGCCACCGCTTGCTACGCCTACTTTGGCGGACCCACCTCCTTCGTCACGTGTGCCTGCATCGCCTGCACCCTCCACGCCAGCGCAGGCGAGCCCGACAACGCCCTCACTGGCTCAACAGTCAGCACTCACCACGCTACCATCTCGTTCCCCACCCCACAGCAGCTACTGGCTGCGAGCCGAGTGGACATCTCAGAGGGGGGAGATTGCATGGAGCCGGACGATGAAGAAGATCCCAGCTTAGATCTTAAAGACGAGGTGGTGGACAGCGGCTTGGCGGGCTCGGGTGACGATGTCGACATCAGTGACGACGAGAGAATCGACGCGACACCGCCGCCGTCGTCGACGGTTCTACTGATGTCAACACAAGAGCTCAAAGACCACACGGCAAACGGGTGGACCATCTACGATGGCAGCACCCGCCACGTTGAACCTGCGCAGCTATATAGTGGTACCGCTGCCCCCACGCATCTGGCGTCGACTTGTGCGGGCTCGCCGCTCGCTCTCTTCTACCTCTTCCTACCAAAGACTTTGTGGATCTCGATCGCTGCGGAGACCAACCGCTACCAGAGTCAGATGCTACTCGAACAGGAAGCGCAAATGATGGAGCGGCAGGAGCAGATCAAGCGGCGCCGCGCGGAGTACAAGATTAAGTCCGTAGCTCAGATTCGAAAGGAGCATCGCGCTTTTGTGCCAATCGAGACTCACGAGCTCGTTGTGTTCATTGGGCTGCTGTGAGCACGAGCGCTGTGCCCTCAGCGAGAGAAGGTAGCGCGACACTGAAGTGTTCAGCAGGACGGAGCTGTTTCTCGAGGGACCTTTGGACGGTACATGTCCACGCGGCGCTTCGAGGATATTATGCGTTTCCTCCACTTCAGTGACAACCAACATCCAGACGCCAAGAAGTACAAAACGTGGAAAGTGAAGTCGGTCGTCGACGTTGTCCAAGATACTTTCAAGGAGGGCATGACGGTGGGGCCACGTCTGGCCTTTGACGAAGGGATGATACCTAGCAAGAGCAGGTTCAATCCCATGCGCCAGTACCTCGCTGGAAAGCCGCACCCATGGGGCACAAAATGCTACATGACATGCAACTCCAGCACAGGCTACTGTTATCGGTGCGTACTCTAAATCGTCTCGGACATCTTAGCGATAATTGCTGACAGCACTTACGTTGTCCTGGACAGGATGGAGATTTACCAGAGCAAAGAAGACAGCGACATTGCCGATCTCAACGCCGGTCCAAACGCTGTCGTGCGCAACATCGACCAAGTGCTCAGTGGACTACCTTAGCGTCGATTGATCGTCACAGACCGGTTCTATTCGTCCGTTCTGCTGTCGACGATCCTGCTCTTCAAAGGACTCTACCACGCCGGCACGCTCATGACAAATCGCCTCGGCACATGCAAGGAGATCCTCTACACAATGAGCAAGCGCCCATCACGTACGCCTCGCGGTACATACCGCGTCGCGCAGTCGAACGTTCACCCAGAGATGGTGCAGGTCGCGTGGCTCGACAACCGACCCGTGAACTTCATTGCGACCGGTTGCTCCACGGAGATGACGACAGTGCCTAGACGTGTGGCGAGCGGATCGATTGGCTACACGCCGTGCCCACAGCTCGTCAAAGACTACCACGAGGGTATGGGAGGCGCTGACCAGCACGACCAGCTCCGTCTCCACCGATACTCTGTCGAACGCACGATGTCGTTCCGCAAGTACTACAAGACGATTTTTCTCGGTCTTGTAGACATGGCGCTCGTCAACGGATTCATCGTGCACCGCGAAAGCAAGCGCAACAAGAGAGAGCGACTGCCGACGCACGCACACTACATGAGAGTACTTCAAGAGCAGCTCGTGCAGCGCCAAGCGGGAGACTTTGCAGGGGACTTGTCGGTGGCGGCGCTGGCTCCAAGCCCTGTGCCTGCTCAGCGACCGTTCGTGAGTCGCACTTCGCACACCATGATGCAGACAACCGAGACGAGAACCGTGCTGGAAAACGGCAAGGCGCGGCAGAAGGTGAGGCAGCACTCGTGCAAGGCGTGCAGCATCTACAAAGGCTCCCGCAAGAAGCCGCTCGAGACTATGCACTACTGCCAGGTGTGCACGAGCAATGTTGGTGGCGGGCGCGTACGCTTGTGCAACAAAGTGCGCCAGCACGAACCCAGGAAGCCAAACACACTCACTTGTAACCAAATCTGGCACGAGTTGTGGCTGAACGGGACTCGCCTCCCACCTGCGCCGACAAACATCCGCATGAGGAAGATCAACTTGGATTCGAGCAGTGAGGAGGAGGAGACGAAAGAGGCCACTGCCGACAACAGCGACTTCGAGTGACGCGCTCTTTGCGTTGTGTGAGTCGCGTGCGAGTGTTGATTGTGTTGGAAGTTGCTCGCGAACACAGTAGAATTCTCAGTGTGTCAGTCATTTACCTTGGATAAACAGGTCGTCGTTTGAAAGTGCTGTCATTGGTAGACTCAATTGGTGACGTGGTGCCATACTGTCATCGGATTGGATAACAGCAAACAGCCGGCTCCGGATCTCTGAGCTTTCTATTTTTAGAAAAAGAACAAAGAAGTGCGGGATAGAATACTGCTTGTTGAATCTGATGTTACGCTGTTCAGAACATCGTACGCATTTCATTATTAAAGTGAGCGGATTTTGGACACTATAGTGAGGATAAGTACTTTGTTAAGCTGTGCCGTACAACTTAGACCTCCCAAAAAAAGGCTGGGGCCAAAAGGGTTCAATACAAGCAGGGCCATTCAAACACATGTCCTGTCTGATGCGCAGAGTTGAGCTATGGCGATTTCAAAAATATTATTATCTGGCAGCTCACCGAAAATCTTGTAATTTTGTCTCACGGCTTGATGGTAATGCAGATTATCATGGTTCTGTCACCGCGCTGAAAGCCTGTGATTGGTCGAGATGGAAAGTTTCAACACTTTGAACAATAGGGACAAAGTACGGTAATGGACACTAAAATAGGGACCTTGAATTAGGGGTTAGGGGTGAGGGGACAGTATCGACTTCGCTTTTGTCAGACAAGCTCGCCTTAGGGTTTTAAATAAGTCCTTAGGGTTTTGGGTAGGATGAGGATGTATAAAAATAGTTAAGTTCTAGGGTTTAGGTGACTTGAAAATTGTATGGCAAGAAAAGGGTACGCCCGAAAATGTAACCAGGGTACACGGGGTACGTTATTTTGCCTAACCATGCGCTGTGATTGGCTATTTTTAAACGAATCAAGTCGTGGTTACAGTGCGGTACGCAGTGACGCTGTACAATAACGTACTTTACGTGTCCAAAACGAAGCAGAAAGTGCATAAGTTCAGTCGAAATCTCACAATCCAGCAATATATAGTAACCAGGCTTAACGCCCCATGTCTGTAAGAACTGGACGTGAAATGGACGTTTTGGGGGAGAATTCCAGAACACGAAAATCCGGAACTTAAGCAATTGAGATGGAACGCATACCATTGGATTGCTCTGTGTCTTGTGAGTACAATGCACCTACTCGCTGCGCTTAGGGCGATATATTGCCCCCCGTTACGTGTGTCGCCATCGGCCATACCCTTCAAGGTGGCCGGATGACCCTTTGCAATTTTTCACCATCATTCCTGACCGGGTGGAGAGCGATTTTTGACTGGAAAGAGTCGAAAACGTTCTTCTGACTCAGAAGATTCTGATTCTGAAGTCAGAGGCTTCAGTGACTGCTTTGCTCGATACATTGATTGTGATGTGTTTAGCTAAAATTCATATTCACTCAATAGGTAGCTGTGAAATTCACGTTGCTTTAAGAGTGATGGTAAATCTTGTTTTCGACCTTGCGGCCACTCAGACCATAAAGAGGCACAGTCAAAGGCTCAACGAGCACATGCATCGCTGTTGCATCACGACCACAGCGCTAATCACTACCAAACTTTGCCACGTCTATCTCAACACACACACCAACATGCCCTGTAATTTTCAAAAGAATCGGTGCAGTTCCGGATTTACCTCTATGCCAGTCTCTCCCCTGGTAGGATCCAGTTGTTACAGACATGGGCTGTTAACTCAACTGAACAATGTATTTGGCGTAAAAGGCAGTTTGTACCGAAAATACATCATCACAAATAAACAATCCGAATAATATTTGTTCATGCAAGTTTTGTAGTCGTGATTTTATGGAGAAGTACAGGCACCATTCCCATTAGTGCGCACAGAGATAACTGATACCTGTCAATTTCGACGTACTTTTCTGCCCAGTGTGTTTTCACCAGCATAAGATTTTGAGAGTTTTGCTGAAGGGAGTGTGCGCTTGACATCGCACTACCGAAAAGCTCTCGAACGTTGAGCTCTGCTACCTCCCACCAAATACTACTGCGCATCTGCAGCCGCAGGATGCAGGCGCCATCGCGGCGTTCAAGGCCCAGCTCATGAAAATTGGCAACGCTGTCATTGTTGATCGACTCAAAGTGCTTTTTGAGCGAGATAAGAGGGAGGAAGTGGTTGTGGGTCAGCAACAAGTGTTGAACCTGTACGATGCATCTGTGCTTGATGCCACGCCGTGGGCACACGAGGCGTGGAAAGTGGTGACTCGAACCACAGTCGCAAACTGCTGGCATCACAGTGGTATCCTTGACGAGGATTTCCACGTGCTTGTCGCTTCGATGGACAAGCTCTGCCTCGCTCCGCACACTGTGCTCTCACTAGCTCAATAAAACCTTTTTGATTTTATACCGCTTCGTGCTCGATACCTCTAGCATCAATTTTTTTCGTGATTTTGGATGCGCACTAATGGGAATGATGCCTGTACAGGCAGACCTCCCAAATTGAGCCCCAAATTATGACAGGTTATGAATCACGTTTAAGAGTTAACACACTTTTGAGAATACTGTACTGACTGTTTTTCCATGTGATACTGAACTGACGTTAATGCTTTTTATCACAGGTAAGTGGTCATGACTTGCGAGTCCGCAAGCTCTATCTCCTGTGGTGACGTGGAGAGCATGTCATTTGTCGCTTGCGCTTGAGCGACACGAATGGAGCTGCTTCACCGCAGTATTATAGCTGGAGAGCATCTAAAGACAATCTCAACGCACAAAACGGAGAGAGCATAAGGTCTTGATGGCAGGAG
>JAASGD010001200.1:0-12437 GCA_023334115.1 Globisporangium megalacanthum | reverse complement strand
CGCCCTTGACGTCCGGATTGCCCGAGTTCGCGTCGACAATACCTGGCAGTTTTGTGCGCACCTCGACCATGCCGCCCTGGAAGCAGAACTTGTTCCATGACTGCACCATCGCTCCGCGGTAGTACTGTATCCGCGCAGTCATCGATGAGAGAAAGGGAGAGGAATAGCACGACACAGTTAGTTAGAATGCGACAGACTAGACCGTTGACGTCGACATCCGCACCCAATCTCACACGCCTCGCTCATCTTTTGACAACCACACGCGCACACACGAACGTCTCATACCCGCACACACACGATTGTGCAACCATGCATGCACACGAGAGCTCAGTGAGCTTGCACTTACGAAGTTGATGTTCTGGTACCCGGGCGGACTGATATAGTCGTTCCAGACGCGCACTGGGATGACTTCGTCCCTTGCTTCGATGTAGAAGTAGCACGTGCCGTCCGCGTCGCACGCAGTGGACGTCATGTTGTGCGAGTAGACCTCAAGCGCAGCGTTCACGCCGTCGGGTTTCTCGATCGACGTCCACATGTGGTCGTCGCCGGGCTTGAACGACCGGTTCGGTGTGTTGAACTCGTCGCTCATGACGAGGTTCCATTCGTCGCCTCGCGAGGTCTTGTACACCTGTCGGTCCTCCGGTGTGTCCGGGTCGACCCACACGCCGATGCCCGACTTTGCCTTGAACTCGGCGGCGCCTGTGACGCGGAGACCCGCGAGCACTACTACTGATGTTGCGATAGCAAACACCCCGTGTCTCCTCCACCTGCCCATGTTGTGCTATTGACCCTTGCAACTACAGTTGCGAAGCCGATCGGATCCGAGCAGTGAGATGACCTCGCTGTGTGCGGCGTGCGCGAGTCAGAGAGGAACTGAGTTTGAGAAGATCGAGAAAGGTCGAGGCGCACGACCGGCAAAGAGAGGGAGTGCGGGAACGCTGCGCTGTGCATGTTTGTCGTCAAAATCGTCTCGTCGCAAATATAATTGTGACGACATCAAAATGTCGTCACAAATATACTGCTCAAGTACCGATAAAAATCGATAGAGAAACCGTATACCTTTTTTTATTTAAATACGCACCCTTTCAAATTCATTCAAATAATGAATGCATCCTTTCAATATTTTCTCGGGGAAATCCGAAATCGGTCCCTGGAATTCCCACTTATTCGAAATCGGCCCCTTTCACCCCCGGTTGGAACAACTTGACATCTAATCAATGAAATTCAGCTTTGAGATATAATTTTCAGTGGTGTGGATCTGAGAGAGAATTTTCAACTGAAGTCAAATGTATCCGATGTTTCCTTACACCTAGAGGGGGTGAAAGGGGCCAATTTCAAATAAGTGGGAATTCTAGGGACCGATTTCGGATTTCCCCTATTTTCAAATACGATTTTCAATATTTTTAAATATGTACCCTTTCAAAAAATATTATATTTATAATAATATAAAATTGGAAATACGATATATAATCTCTCTTAATTAATTTCTGAAACGAACTTAGAGAGTTCGTTTTCGAACTTAAAAGTAAATTCATCTGTGACTGACTGAGTGTATTCCATATTTTATATAACACTAATGTTGGGATATTCAAACTTAATTCGTCCCAACGAATTAACAAGCAATAAACTTACTTGTGACGAATTAAGTTTGAATATCCCTATATCAATACTCCTCAATTTTGGAGCTGATACCGGTGATTGTAAGCTACCGGTATCAGCTATAACATTGAAGAGTATGGGTAACCTTGTGATTTCTCTACATAAGATTATTTGCGTAAGTTCGGTCATTAATACAGAGATCTTTATCAAAAACCTGCTAATACAAACCACAACTAGGCTATTACTAGTATAGGTTAGCAATCGATTTCTAGAATTTTGCACAGTTAATGTCTTTTTTTGCGACAAATCGGATTTTTAATGCAAAATTGTGCTTAACAACCTCTACTACCACGAAATTTACAGTCGTGGCATCTTGTATTAGACAAGATGCGATGTCACTGTGAGTTTGTATCGTGCCAGTAACTATCCGGTGGGTATGTACAAAATGATTTAAATTTGTGCTTTTCCATCTTGTATATTTTGGAAAAATTTTCAAAAATATTCCAGTTAACAATCGGAAACGAGACAGTCAATCATGTCGAATACAAGATATGAAGGAAGGGGAAAAGAGTATGGACTATTTTTGGCAAGTTCAACCAGGTACGGAGCTGACTCCCTCTTCGAAAGTGAACATAACTCGGACGACCGCGAACACAAATCACAAGAACTCAGCGTTTTCCACGCTCGCGTGCGGCTATCATTCCGCTCAAAAGCGACGACAACACCCACCACTCACTCATTCCAGCTTTTACTGCCCGTCGAGGAGAGCTCCAGTAAAACCACTAGCCGCCGCTTGCGACGTTGGAGTACTCAACGGCGCTCACCCGTCACCAGCACACTCTCCACCACCCGCCTCCTTGCCGCTCACGCGTTGACTTCATGCTAACCACGTCACCCACATCGCATCTACTCTCCTCGGCGCAACTCGGCCGTCAGCTTCGGCATATCAGCTCTCACCTCGCTCTCGACCGCACGCTTGCGCTTCAGCCAGCGGTCAGTCGCTCTGGGTCTGCCCAATCTTCACGTTCTCGTTTACTGTGTGGTGCGAATGGGAGCTGAGGCTTCGAGACATCGACACACTAACAAACGCAACCCAAACACTCACGCGCATTCATACCCATGTTCACATACATTCTTCTCGAGCTACTCAAAGTTAGGCGACGAGCCTCTCGCATCTCGGGTTGCACCACTGTCGCCGTGTCTCTGACGCTTGCCAGAAATGGCGTCGGCGACTCTCTTCATCTTGATCATGTTGTCCAAATCTGCAGGCAAGCTCCGGCCGCAGACGAAGTCGTCTGCGAGACGTCGAAGCGCGTCCGCGACAACGTCGTCGGATCTCGAGAGCGCATGCAGAGCCACAGCTTCACCGACCCTTCAGAGCATGCTTCACAGTAGAATGAAGTGCTGTTAGAGTTCTCACCGACCTTGCGCCGGAGGAGGGAGCAGACTATGCAGGTCCTCTGGCGACGCTTGCGCTTGTTCCCTTCACCACACCACCCCTCTGTCAAAGTAGCTATGTGAGAGGACCGCTGCACCCGGCGCTGCTTCGGCTCTGGTGTGCCAGTGCGGCTAAGACGACCGACGTCCGCAAAGTCCTGACTGCTTGTGGCCAGCAGTTGTTCAAGTAGTAGGGCCATGAAGGCGGCTCATGTCATTGGCTGCGAACCGCTCTCCTTCTGGCACCGCGTGTATGTGACGAAGCAGTTCACAATCACCAAGTCCACGAGCCCAAAGAACAGGCTCTTATAGTATTTGCGGAAGCGATTCTGCAGCTACAGCGAGTATCGCTGCAGCCGCCGCTGATCGTGTCGATTCACACCTTCCATGAGGTCGTGGTAATCGCGCACGATCGTCGGGCATGTCACGGTGTCGACGACGCTACCCTGCCCCCTGTTGACGATGGATCTGCACCCGGATGCGCTCGTACTCAGGAAATGCATGGGTCGCGTATCCATCCAGCTGAGCGCGGATATCACTGGTGCGTCGAGCGATCGCGCCAACCGGAATGGCACTGTACGCGGTCGTGTCTTTATCGTGTCCACCACCTCCTTACAGAAGCTGACGCGGTTCGTGCGGATCGTCCCCACCCCGTGCATCTTCATCGTCAAGAGCCGGAGGAAGAGAACGACGAAGGTGTAATATATGTCGACCACGATCACTCTCCATGCGAACGGCGCGGATGCGAGAACATGACGCATGTTCCGGATGACTGCCGCAGGCCCCGTCTTGTTGTCGATCGGCAGCGGTCCGCTGTGTGCTGCTTGGCACCAAGGTAAAGCTCGAACATACAGGATAGCGAGCGTCAGACAACGATATTCTGTATGCACATCTTGTATCATTCAAGATACGATCTAGATCACGCACCGGTAGCAGTAGGAGCTCTCAGCGCCGCACCCCATGAACATTTTCGTACCCCATTTGTGTGGTTAGTCCGGCATGTAGGCCCGCGTGGGGTTGCGGCGGGAGCTCGAGGGTAGAACGCCTTCGTCGAAGGAGAACTTGGTCGTCATCGTCCACGCTCGTACAAACATCTTCTGCAGAACTTGAACAACTTTGCGAGTCTTCCAGGCTTTGTCGGTCACGTCGCTCCTTGAATCATTGTCACAGAAGTGCATGTTCCGCAGGATCTTGTTATAAAGTTGTCAACAATGCCGACAGGCCAGCCTCCGGTCGGCTTCAAAGCCCAATGCTAGAGGATCCCTCGGACCTGAGGACAGAGAACTTTGCGATCAGGCGACCGACGACAATGAGCAGCTCATGTGGCTGGACAGGCGGGCTTCGCCGAAACCGCGTCTTGATCTCGCGAATGCGCTCCACAGCAACAGACGCGTTCAGCACTGCCTTCTTCTTTTGCTTTGCTTGAACCTCGATCGCTCAAGCATCCAGCTGCCGAAGCCGGTACTTGTTCGTATCAGCGGCGATCACTACCCACAGCGCCTTCGGGAAGAACAGAAAAAAACAAAGACAAAGGGGAATCCGCCTCTGCCCTCGCCGCCTCGTTTGGATGCCCTCCCGTCTTGAGCAGCCCTGAGAAGTCCGCCCTGTCGGCCTTGAAGTCGGATGTCGAAGGGGCCAACTTCATGTTGCGAAGCGCCTCCTGGTTGAGCAAGCCTGATGCCACGCTCACTGAGCCGCCGATAGCTTCGAGAAACGCGTCCCTCACGTGATCTACTCCTTCCTCGTCCTCGTCTCCAACATCGTCATCTCGTGCAGCAGTGCTCTCTTCTTGCACACTATCCTCGCCGACCAGTTCGTCGCCCGCGTCGCGGTCAGAGTCGTAGTCTTCGAGACGGTTGGTGCTGTCAAGTTTGTTCACGTCTCCTTCCTCTAGCACCGGGACGATACGGTTCACGAGACGCCCGCTTGGAGACTCTATCTCGTCATCGTCTGGGGCGAGTGCTGACGCCGCCTCGTCGTTTTCTGCGGATTCTGGCGCCGCCTCGTTGTCTTGGGGAGGTTCCAGCGCCGAAAGCTGAGCGACCAAACTGCCAACTGCCACATCTATGTCGTCTGAGTCGCTGTGGCTGCCAAACATGGTGAGTAAGAATTTCGCACGTCCTGGTCGTCTACACCGCTCGCGTCGGTGCCGCCGGTCCCAAAGTCGTCACTGGTGTTGCCATGATAACTGATGTTATCGCTAAGCTCTCGCAGTCGCGTAACGCGGTACTTGACGCCCTCGCCTCCACGAAGACGACGTCTTCACTGGTCGAACCATCGCTTTCGTTCACGGGCAGCGTCGTCTCAAAGGCATTCGTTCGGGCGTCCTGCCCACTGTCCGCTCCGTGATGCTGGTCGCCTGCTGCAGTTGGTGCTGGCGTCGGCTGTGTTGGTGTAGTGGGCAATGCGACGTCTTGGCTCGCGTTCGGAGATGGAAGGTCGTCCTGACTGGTAGCCAGATCGCTTGCGCTCGCCTCGTAGGCGGTCGAGCTTGCTTGCGTGATTTGCCCCTGACTGCGAGAGTCAAATGCATCGCTTGATTGGCTGTCTTGAGTCGCCTGCACGAAAGCCACGACGCCTTCCTCGCCAACGGCGCAGTCGACCCCCTCACGCCCACTCAATGAGCCACCCGGCGCCACTTAGAGCCAGCGGGTCTCCAGCAGCCCCGCGCCACGCACCCCACCCCACGGTGATCTCCTCGCTCCTCATCCTGCGTGGCGGAGCTTGTCAACGCCGCGCTGCACAGCGCACAAACGACACCAAGACTGATCAAGCGCTACGAGAGAGAGAGAGGGAGATGCGTGTCCGACCCACCTGAACTCCCTTCGCCGTCGTATGGCAGGATCGAGCGTCGACACGAGGCTGGTGCGCGGGTCTGCCTTGCGCTCTTCTTCATCAGCTTGCCGCTTGCTGCGTCTGGGCTCCATTCGCTTTGGCTGGTTTGCAAATGCGCCACCCCACTGCGAGTGGCTGCAAATGCGCGCCAGAGCCACCCACTGCGAGTGGCTGTAACTGCTGTAACGGCGAGAAGTTCGCTTTCGTCTAACCCTTTCTACGACCAGCCATTTGTCCCAACCATACTCACAACTACCCAATCCCATCCTTGTGATCTGATCCCACCAGTTCCAAGTCTACATTTCAGAAAAAACATTGACTTGGTTTGAGTATTTGCCAATTTCTTGCCATACAAAACGTTAGGGATTTGAAACATATCCTGTCTTATACAAGATTAGAAATTGCACATCTTGTATTATGTAAGATTGGTAATAGGGGGTTATCTCGTTCAGAATTTAAGTTCATGAGAGTTTAAATTTTTGCTCTAGGAAGGGTTTTAGGCAAAAATTCATTTAACATCCAGTCTCCGTGTTAAGGAGGAGAAGGTTCATATAAAGTTTTTAAATGTGAAAAAACTTTTTGAATACTGCTCAGATCAGCGAGGTTAGACATTCATATAATAGCTCTTTGAGATACAAGCAAGACCATTCAAACACATTTCCTGTCTGACAAGTATGAGCTGAGCTATGGCGATTTCAAAAATCTTATAATCTGGAGGCTCGACGAAAATCTTGTAATTGTGTCTCACGACTTGGCGGTAATGCACTTTATCTGTCCAAAACGAAGCAGAAAGTGCATAAGTCCAGAGAAAATCTCACAATCCTGCAATGTATAGCAGCTAGGCTAAACCAATACGTACAAGCTATCTTCACAGCTAATTCGCTGCAGCAGTTCTAGTGACAAAAACTTGTACATCTTACATCAAATACGCTTGATATTGGTCAGCAGAACATACCGCTTTTCAAAATTTAATAATGTAATTTATTGACATCACCGGTACCTAAAAATGGTAATTTTCGAGTTCTTGTTATTTCGGTATATTTGAATGCTGCCGCCATGATTTATGCATTGATGATAAACGCCTTCCAAATGGTTATCGTACTATACCACTTTCCTGTTATACATGTACCAGGAAAGTGGCACTGTTGGTGTGTAGTGCCCAACACCGTCAGAATTGCTTGCTCAGAGACAACGATGCAAAATTGGCTTACCATGTTTGTCCTATTTCGGTGGCAGAAGACCACAGCATCTTCAGATACAAGGACAGATAGAAGAGGAGTCGCAAATTTAATCCGAACATGTCGGGATGTCTGCCGAGAACAGACATTTCTATACAATAGGAAGAATTGTCTACTACCCCAGAACAAGAAACAATCTCGCCAAAAACGTACCGTTTATGATTGATTATAATGTAAATTTATGAATGTGGCACAACTGTTTCCTGTACGAAATTAATTGTAGGAGATGTCTTCCGAGGACAGATGTAGACATCTTTGGAAGACCTGAAATTATTTTGAGTTTCTGATTTTTCAAGAAAAATTCTCGACATATCTAGAAAAGGTCGCATGAAGGTTACTTGTGCGGTCAAAAATTAGAAAAAATCTGATAAGGTATACCAAGTCAAATCTCGGAATAACTCGGGAAAACTTTCAGAGAACATTTAATTTTTTATTAAAAAAACACTGGTATCCACACGCGCTAAAGATCACATTCCGAAGAGAATTTTCATGATTTTTTGTCAAGTTGCTCCGACAGGGGACGAAAGGGGACCGATTTCTATTAAGTGGGAATTCCAGGGACCCATATCGGATTTCCCTACAAATAACAATATCGTGCCTCCAGCCCGGGGAAGCTCTGGAATAGGGTGGCCCGGGTCAATTCTTTCGGCCCGACGGTAAAGGGCAAAAACGGGGTCCACATTTAGAACTCCACGGGTCTCCACCACTCCATGCTCCTCCCAAAACTGTCGGCTGAAACGGGTGAGCGCCTCCTCGAGGTCCGCCGTTCGTGTCTTGGCCTCAGTCGCCGTCTGTCTCGATTTACCGTGACAGTGCGCGAAACGCTGGCACAACCGATACAGGGAGTTGAATCCCAAAATGGCGCTTGACTTGTCCTCCAGGTACCCGTCCAGCCAATCGTGATGGTTAAGTCGGATGAAGTTGACCATGTTGTTAGTTGACAGAACCTGTAACAGACACAAGCAGTTTGGCACTCTCAGCGCCACAAATAGCGCACATAACAGAAATAGAACGGTTGCATTTGAACGTACTTCCTCACTGCGCCTGGTGCCCTTCATGTACATCACGAGCTCCTTTAATAAAGGTACGATCTCTTCCTTGCCCTGTCCGCCTAAAGTCTTCTTCTTCTTCTTGCTCCCGTTGTGCGTGCCCAGCTTGTCGGCTTTTGCGACCCAGTCCCAGATGGTACGCCGCGAGACCCCGTTTCGCGCTCATCTGCGCGCACGCCTTGCTGCTCAGAGATGCCAATCACCTCCAGTTTGCGCTGGATGGTGTACGAGGGCTGGGCGCCCGTCGGGGTCGTCACCGTCGTGGTGGTGGTGTCCATGGTGTCTAAAATTGGACTTGTTGTCTTTTTTCAGCACCAGTGAGCATAAACGAATTTCATTGGCCAAAAATATATTTTTGCACACCATCAAAACTGAGTGTGGGCGTGTTTTGTGTGTGGGCGTGTTTTTCCGTCGTTATCTGCAGTACTAACGCATGGTATAAACGATCTCACCAACAGCGCACATCAATGGCGTTGTGCCCTCACTGTTGTGTGCGTCCACACTACGAAAATTTGCTGGGCAGTTTGTCCTGGTATTCGCTGGCGCAACGCGCGCAGAGACTTCATAACCTCGTTTCGGGAAGGACAGCGTCGCCCCAGTGGTCGCAGGCGCGCACGGGTAGCGGCACCTCCATCGGGTTGCAATAGCGCAGGTTTTCTATCGCTCGACAAACCCTCGACATGCTCCAAGGCGCCCCTGCTGAAGTAAGACGCTCACGGCGCAGCAGTGTCGAAGCTGCGTGGACGTGAGCCCCTCGCTTGCGACCATCGAGAGCTTGACGTTAAAGAGGCCTTTGGGATATCTGCTGCGCGAGCTCCAGCCTCTCGCGTCTCACTTTCATGGCGACTGGCAGACGTTCTCATGTCCCCAACGCACGTTTGTACGGCCGGCAGTCGTGCGTGTACTGACAGCTTTTTGTTACTTCAGCGTCCCACTACGTACTTTCCTTTGCAAGCGTGCAGCTACGCAAAATGCTGTCCGCTACCCAATTGAGCTTACGTTTGCCACTACCCCAGCGAAGTGCGAAGCTGCCACGCTATAAAAACACGAAGAAGCACCACATCGATTCACCACAGCCGTCCTCCAATGCCTGCTGCGTCCTTGCTGCACAGTCGACCCCATCAGCACATGATGCATGCGGACGCTTCTATCTTGAGCGTCTCGAGGCACGGTTGAGAGTAGTTCGAGGTTCCACAGTCTAATCAATAACCAATCCTTATATGTACACGATTCTGTAATGGTAAATTATATCGTCCTACAATACAAGGGCCTGAGTGCGGTGAGTATGAAATATAAATCGAATTTAACTAGATGTCTGCTGAGGACAGACTCTTCTCTACAAGAGCGAAAACGTCTTTTCTTCCCGAACGAGCAACACCCTACTCAAAAATGTCCACTTATGACCGATTATTTGAAGAAAATAGAAATGTGGCATGAATGTTGCTCGTCAAAAATCGTTTTGGGGCGATGTATTCCCAGAGCAGACATGTGTCCATCCTGACCCCTACGAGTGACGCAAAAAAAGGTTTTAATAAAAATATTGGGAAAAATACCGAAAATCAGCTTTAATGTTGTCGTGGTCGCCCGAAGGTGAGCCGAATACTCAAATGCCTGAAAATAAGTTCAGGATGACTAGACCATCTCAGATTCCTGTAAACCTCTGGAAAAATTCCTGAGAACATTCATAATTTCGGGACATATCCTAACACTCATCTGAAGTGAATAAAGTGCCTTAGCCCATTAAGCCCGACCATGACTACTCTTCGTATGTCCTTAAGATTGTATTTAAAGTCTGATTAGCATGTAATTTCAGTGAGATCGTAATCTAGGTGTACCCATGGGTAGTTAACTATACACCTTTTCAACTTCCGTCGGAGAAAAGAGCACCTCCGTCTCAGAAATGATGCGAATAAAGTCTATATGATTATTTTCTAACTGTGAGTTGATCTTTTCTGTGACGGGGTTCGAGAAGCTTTTCTGTGACGGAGTTCTCGAACTCCATCTCAGAAAAGCTCAACTCACAGTTAGAAAATTATCCTATAGACTTTATTCGCATCATTCATTGTGATGGATTTTACAATGTACAAAATACGAAGTTCTAAGCAAAACGACTGGCTCAGGTTGCCTCAAAGGCCGCGGCGACTGCAACCACCACCACCCCTGTGCTCACATTCCAACCCGCCCGCATGGCGTTGGGGCTCAAACAGCCGGCGTTATCAGCAGTCATTCAGGGCGCCAACTGGCAGAGCATGGCGAAGGCGCTCGACATCAATTTCATGCCCACCTGGGTGCAGGTGGATTGTGCCCGTAAAACAGACAACTGAACCGCGACCCCGTCTGACAGCTTTTGTTACCAGCGACTGACCTCTCCAACGATCGACTACCTAGAAAAGCGCACCTAGGATAACTGTCACCTGACGCTCAACGAGCTCGCGGACACACTTTCGGCTTAGCTTAGTTTTACTTCTCTGTGAGTGCGCAAACAGTGGAGAAGGCGATCAACGGACGTGGGTTCACAATCAAGACTGTGCACCAAGAGAGCGAGTACATGAATACAAAGCAACAAGGATAAGCGCTGTGAGTACGTTCTAGCGCTGATGAACCATCACTCGGTGGAACGCAAGATTTGGTACGCTGACGAGACCAATGTCATCGTTTGTTGCTCACGTGAAGTGGGCAGGAGCAAACCTGGCGAGTGCACACGCAAAGCGAACAAATATGCACATCATCGCGTGCATTGCTGGCGACGGGCTCGTCTACGGGAGTGTTGCTTTGCCAGACTCACTGCCATCGCCTGCCAGGGCTTCATGCGGCGTCTTCTTGCCATGTTCAACACCTGTGTGCTCTCGGACGTTGTTGTCGTGCTCAACAACGCACCGTGCCGTCCGCGTGTCGAAAGTGTGTTCGGTGAGCCAGAAGTTTGGGATGCGCAGGTCTTGCGGCTGGGTTCGTACTCATCCATGCTCAACCCAATCTAGTTGTTATTTTTTGCTCTAAAGCGCAGATCAAATCGCACCTTGCAACTCGGCGCAGTGCAACCCTTCGATCCCTCCTAGCGTGATATCAAGGACAACCGCTGGAGCGTTCTTGTCGGCGCGGCCGACATTTTGAAACCGAGGGCGTCACAGAAGGCCAGTGCCGGAGCTGTGCGGCGCATACTGCCTGCTTTCATGGCCCTGTTGTCATCTTCAAACACATGGAAAGTCGGAAGTTTGAGCAGCTGTTGATATTCACACAATTTCTGAACTATCGTGAGTCCCATAATCGTCCGAGAAAAGAGCATCTCCGTCACAGAAATCACGAACTCCTTCACAGAAAAGCTCAACTCCTGCGTAGATGCTCTCGTACATTACAGCGACTAAGCTCCAAACTGTACTATCTGATTGCGAAATCATACAAAAAGACTATAGTGAATAGTGAAAAACAATTTTGCGACAAAGAGACAATAGTAGATAGTGTAGAAAACCATTTTTTGCGAATCTCGGAAGTTGAAATGATGTAGAAGCGGCTGACCCCAGTCCTTCAGGGCAGTTATGCAGTGCCCACAAATAACCCACAAGCAATAATACAGACAACACACAATTGGAGCACCACAGGAGGACGTAAAAATTATCTGTGTGACCCAACTTGGAAAACATGTCAAGAACAGCATAACAATTGAAAAGTGGTTTCAAATTTCGTTTTCAACACCCTGTCTCTGAGTTAACCAGGCCAAACACGACCAGACCCCAAAAACAACTTTATCAATACGAACCAAAACTAGCCCAAAACGTGTGTGTAGATGCACCAGTACAGACAACGACGGAAAAAGACGGCAAACAAAACCAAAACACCACACAAAAGACAGAATTTTGTCCAATCAACTTATGAAAAATGAATGACAACAACCAAATCCCCTTCTTCAGTCGAAATGTCGATCTGAAAGCGAACCATATTTGCTCTTGTTTTTGGTTCACTCTTCTTTTCTGTCCAATCAAAATTCAATCCTCTGACTCAATGCCAACAGCAAGTCCATACACACTGAAAATCATTCTGCCATCTTTTTCTGTTGTTGTACTACAGTGCGCGCCAAAAATTTAGGGACAGCTCCAAAAACATTTGGGAAATAGACTCACTTTTTCAAAAGTGTGTCTCCAAACGAGCTGTTCTTACATCTGATAGAGCACAATGAGAGCTTTCTACTGGTGAAATCTGAGCTCGATTTGACCACTCCACGCCTCAGGATGATCAAAAGAAATTTAAACCAATTCTGTACGCACGCCAAAATGGTAGGGACAGG
>JAASGD010001199.1:0-12437 GCA_023334115.1 Globisporangium megalacanthum | reverse complement strand
GTCCGATATTAGCGACGTTCGGTCAATCTTTCGCGTTGAGCGTATCGTCGCTGACTTTCCTGTGATATTCAGGGGCCCCTGGGGTAAGTCCTGCGTGTGGCAGTACCGCGAGGCGCGGACCGCGGCTCAAGCGTGCGAGCAACTTCTATCTACTGTGCTCGAATCCCCGCAGTGGTGTTTTGCATAGGAGATGTCGATAGAGTCAGAGTAATGTGTTACGCAAGTCTTTCCTTTTGCTCTCTCTCGTTCCTCTCTGTTCTCTGGATTCTATGCAGAGTAGATACAGCCGTCCAACTGGAGGTCTGATTGGATCCCATCCCTAATACATTACATTTTATCATTTATTTCGCAATACAGTCAATGGTAATGTACCTCCAAAATCGAATGGAATCTTTGATATTTTTGACTAGTCGTGATTTCGCTCGAGTTGGGGTTACTATAACACATCCGTGCTACCACACCTCGTCAACTTCATGTCATGGTGTAAAATTGCACTGTAATATATTATACAAACAAAATTACCCAAGCATTGTGATATGCTCAAATCTTATAACAATGCCGTGCTGTACCCGGAGAAGCTCTGGGTTCTATGTATATTGTGGTGGTGTATCTCTCTGTAGGATATTAGTAGCATGCTAAATAATAAAGGGGTTTATCTCTTCAGGTATTTTATCAATTACGGTATCATAATACGATGTATGGCTCACTGTAATTGGAAGTTGGAAGAATTGTAGCTATTGGGATAGGAGAACACAACAAAACCGTTCAGTCATTAGGAAATGGATACGCAAATCGCAACCTCGATGCCGTAATGCCGCCGTCTGACGCTGTAGAGCAGCGCGAGACTCTACACCAGCTGGAAATGGTGCCAGAAAGATGCCCACGGCGTTTATTGAGAAACGAGGTAGAATTCAGGGTCGCGGGCGACCATCATATTCTAGCAACCCTACATGCCCTAAAGCGCGGTCTACTTACCGGTGTATACTCTCGCGAGGTCACATATGGCGACCACATTGTTGTCTGTTGGCACGTTTTCATCCGATGCTTGTCAATAAAGCAGATCGCGAGCATTGAAGCCCGCTGCTAGGCGCCGCCTCGCCCATCGTTAGATCGCCGTCGATGTCTTTGCGCACGGTATAAATATGGAGGTGTATAAACCCCACCGATCTCGTGAGTTGTCCCTCTTAATTTTTATCCCTCTTAATTACACAATGTCATTATTGGGCTCATCGATTGGGGCGTCAGCTTCACGGTGAGGGCAAGAGCGAAAATACAGACATATCACCTGATACGTAGCAGGGGTTCTAATCACGACGTCAGACCCTATCAAACACCGCACTGTGGAAAACGCTGTGGTCCTGAGCGCATATTATTTTGGCGGCGACAGTAATACAACAATAACGGCAGCTGAGCTCACGTCGCTTTTCACCGTCATTTAAATATTGTACAGGGGTAGAGCGCCAGTAATGACCGCCTAATTTCTACCGAGTTGAACGGGTAATACAAATTAAAAGACAACCAGATGGATTGCGTGTGGGAAGTGTACATATTTTAGCTACTGGAGTAGATTGCTGATGTTCGTACGCTCAACGCGAAGATTGGTATGACGCCAACATTTGTGAATCGCATCTGGGGACATCTCGACCCACGTAGATTGGAGCCAATCGATAGCATCGCCTATCTCCACGTCGTACGCACTGGTGTCGCCGTCGAGGACACGGGTGGTGGTGGACGGTATTGCCCTTAAGAGTTGTTTTTGAATTGTGCTCATGCATGAAACCATTAAAAGCCAAATCCAACTTCAAATTCCTGGCAGCTAACCTAAATCAGTGACCCAGACATTCCCGGAGAAATTCGATTCTATCGGATTGAGAAGGTGATCCAAAATGCCCGGTCATTACTGGCGCTCTACCCTGTTCTTCAGGGATAGTTCAATGTTGATGGAGGGAGGCTGTGACATCATCCCCGACGATGTTATCACCGGATAAACGGCTCAATCGTTCGCTGCGCCAAACAGTGGAATCAAATTTGAATAATTGCTCGTTGCTCGCACCCGACGCCCAAAACAAACACATGCACGTTATTAGAGTGCTTGTGCAGCGCGTGAAACTGAATTTCAGAGACTCATCTGAGCAAAGGCCGCAATTTGATTTACCGACGTGACCATCCTAAAGCAACACCTCAACAAACCATATCCAGAGCGTTTGATAACACAACGAAACATGGTGTCCGCGTGTCGGCGCCGCTCGTGAATTTTGTTATGGAGGTTGTCCGATATGGTGTCATTGTAGCGCACGGCAACACACAAGAAGACATCGATGGCAGTTAATGGTAGATGGCAGACGCGCCGCTAAAATGCTATCATCGGAATGCTGATGGCATGCAGCGAATAAACGAAACTATGCGATGTAGAAGGCATTTAGTGCAGATTTTTGTAGTACTCTCCATAAACGTCCGAGCGGTGACAGCAGCACGATTAATTTAAGCGAACGACGAGCGCCCCGGTATGCGACCTAGTATGACTGTGGCAAAGTTTAATAAAGGATCCGTAAGCTGGCGCTGAAGTGGACCCTTCGAAAAAGGTGTGGATGGTCTACACCATTGTGCAGTTGAGTTCCTTTGGTCGGGATAAGTCCCTGCCTCCAGCCCGCGGACGCCGTAAATAGTTAAGGTGATAGCACAAGCTACGCGCACATTTACTCTCTGTGTTAGTAGATCACGAGAATGTCACTCGAAAAGCTGATGTAGGGTACGCAGCCTCAGTGGAAACCCTACCAAGAAATTATGATTATGCTTGCTGAATGAAGTAACACCATTGTCCTTGTAGATGCGTTTATGGGTCGAGGTGTGTACTACGGCCATTGACTGAATGGTCTGCGCAATGTTACACTTTGAGTGGCGATAACCGATTTATGATACGTGCGTGCAAATGGAGCTGCTGTGGACTATGAACACAGTGAGCACCGAACTTAACGGATACACTCAACGATAGCTAGTTGACTGAACCTAACAAACGAAGTATTGCTTGCGACGCTGCAGTTATGTCAAGGGCGACGTTGATATTACTACTTTCCGCTAGATACCACAACGCGGAACCGCGTAGGAGATCGTTGAGCTGCAAGAGTACGTTGCCGAATTCTATCTGCTCGATAGTGATGGCCATGGTTACCTATTGAACATCATTGAGAGTAAACACCAAGTGTGTCGACTGAAACGCTTCGAGGTGGTACAGAACCTACATTCAATGACAACACCGACTACAGCGGTTTACGTCGCGAAGGAGCGCCGCTGTGTCCAAATAATCAAAGGACTCGCTCAGTTCTGCCCACGATCGGCGTACAAACGAAATCTTGTTCGCAGTCTCATAATTGTGCGTTGTAATAGTGGTTAGATTATTCTAGTAGTCAGAAAGCCATGCTGGGATGTCTCAGTGCAGTTTTAGTAGTGGGATGGTCTACAAGCTGGATCAGCCAAATACATCTTCACAACTGCGATTCATTATCACTCCGCTATTTTCAATTAAGCAAGCTTCAAACAAGTAATTTATGTTGAAGGTGACCCGAGCATCGGCCAACATCACAGATCAATTCTAAGATTAGAGCATATCACAATGCGTAGGTAATTGTGCTTGTATAATATTTTACAGTGGCATTTTACACCATGATATGAAGTTGAGGAGGTGTTGTAGCAAAAATGTGGTATAGTAACCCTAACCCGAGCAAAATCACGGCAAGTCGAAAAAATTAAAGATTCCATTCGATTTTGGAGGTACATTTACCAATGTTTGTATTGCGAAATAAATGACGAAAAAAATTGTATAAGGGATGGGACCCAATCAGACCTCCAGTCGGACGGCTGTAACTACACTGCATAGAATCCAGAGAATTGATATGTGAAGTTGACCGAAGCTTGTATCACCTTCACCATAAATCACTTGATTGATGCTTTTTCTAATATTGAAATTAGCGGAGTGATAATGAATCGCTGTAGTGAAGATGTATTGGGCTGATCCAGGTCGGAGACCACCCCACAACTACGACTGCACTGAGTCATCGCAGCATGACTTTCCGAATACTAGAATACTCTACCAACTATTACAACACGCGGTTACGAGACCGTATACTCGATTTCGCTTGTGCGCCGATCGTGGGGAAACAGTGCTAGTCATCTGATGATTTGTACGCAGCGGAGTTCCTTCCCGACGGCAACCTGTTGTCGATGTTGCCAGTGACTGTAGTATCTGTGCCACCAGGGAGTGTTTCAGTCGACACACTTTAGCGTTTACTCTGTTTACGGCGTCCATGCGCTGGAGACGGTGACTATTTCCGATGAAAGAGACTGAGCTGCACAATGGTGTAGACCACCACTTCTTTTCAAAGCGCCCACTCCAGCGCCAGCTAAACCAATGCTTTATTCACCTTTGCCAGATATATACTGGGTGGCTCATGGGAGCACTCCTCGTTCGCTTAAATTAACCGTGTTGGCCCCACTGCTTGGATGTCTGGAGGGTACCCACAATGGTCTGCACCAATTACCATCTACGTCGCACGGTTTCATTTATTCACTGCATGTCATCAGCATTCGGATGAGAGCATATTAGCGGAGCGCCTACCATTTACCATTAACTGCCATTGAGGTCTTGTTGTGTGGTGTCGTGCGCTATGATGACACGGTATCGGGCAACCTCCACGATAACACCGACGAGTAGTGAAGGCACGCGGATACCATGTTTCCTTGTGTTTACGAACGCTTCTGGTATGGTTTGCTGCAGTGTTGCTTTAAGGTGGTCGCGTCGGTAAAACAAAATTGCGGCATTTGCCAGGTGCGTCTCTGAAGTTCAGTATGTCCACGCCGCACGAGCGCTCTGATAACGGTCATGTATTTTTTTCTGCCTTGAATGTGAGCAACAACATCTCGATTAGCACTTATTTCATTCCGATTCCACTTTTTCGCGCAGCGAACAGTATTTTCGTTTATCCGGTGATAATGATTACATTGTCGATGCTGACGTCAGAGCCTTCCTTCATCAACACTGCACTATCCCTGAAGTGCAAGAACCAAAAGACGGCGAAAAGCGACGTGTGGTTAGCTGCCGCTGTCCTTGCATAACTGTCGCCGTCAAAACGATCCACGCTCAGGACCATGCTGTTAACCACAGTGCGGTGTTCGTTGAGATCTGACGACATGCTTACAAACTCATGCTCCACAGCACATGATATGTCAGTATTCCGTTCTTGCCATGCCCTATGTAGTTGACACCGCTAAGGATGAGCCCAACGTGTATTGTGCGTTTGAGAGGAAAACCCGACGAGATCGGTGGAGTTTTATACACCTCCACATTGATGCCGTGCCCAACGACATCAACGACGATCTTGATAACGGTGGACGGTGCGGCGCCCAGCAGCGGGCTGCCAAGCTCGCCATCTGCATCGTTGACCAGCACTGGATGAAAAACGCGCTAGCAGATGACAATGTGGTGTCTAGATGTGGAGCGTGCGGAGCGTATCCCGGTTGGTAGACCAAGCTTAACGGCACCAAGAGTTACTAGACCAAGAAGGTCGCATATGTCCCCGAATACCACCAAGTTTCTCATAAACACAGTTGGCATCCTTCTGGCAACATTTCCAGTCACTGTGCAGATTCTCGTGCTGCTCTTCAGCATCAAGCGGCAGCGTTACGGCATTGGGGTTGCGATTTCTATATCCGTCTCCCAATGACTGGGTGGTTTTATTGTGATCTCTAACACCATTGGTTCAGTTCTTCCAATTTCAGTGAGCCAGCCAATACGGTAATTGATGCATCTGAAGAGATTGGCAGCGATATTAATTGATACATACGACTATCTTATTATGAAAACCTGCTACATTGACATATCTCTAAATTTCGATCGAAAATAGCAGCGATCGCTGTACGCTACTCGCATTTATTGGACGCTGCGAGGCGTGCTTAAAGCACCAAAACATAGTTCTTCAGACAGCCACCAGAACAAGAAGAACAGCAACTCTCGCACCCGACTCACGCAAGGAGAAAAACAGTGCATCCGCGAACAGAACACCAAACACAACGTACGAGGACGGCACACTCACTCACCACGAGCTCGTTTTGTGGGCCACCACGGAATACCGCCTTCCTAAGCCACCAAGCCTCCCAACCATCAGCCTTATAATGCGCGCGGCACACCTCTCTCTCCGCGCCAACACGTCGACGAAGACAGCTCATCCAGTCACATCGCGTGAACTCGACATGGGCCTTCTCCTGTGGGTCCAAGAAGTGTGAGTCGCTGCGCCTTCCTATTATGAACGGCATAACGATGCGCGAAAAAGCGGAACAACATCGCGTCGAATGCAGACCCGGCTACAGCTTCAAAGCTGCGCGCTCATACCCTCTCGGCTGACTGGCTGTCCGCGTTTCAACGGCGGCACAGTCTCTCTTCGAAGCGCACCCATAATGAGGCGGCATCTGTTTCCCAGAGCGCCGTAGTGGATGGTCGACTGCGCTCCAGAAAGTCACAGGCCAGTACGAAAAGCGCGACTTATTCATTATGGACGAGTGAGCGTTTCTCTACTGAGTGCCACCTTCTGCCTCTATCACGTCATCATGCATGCCAGGCCGGAAACAAGTTAAGAAACGACTCACTGTTGCTGTTTTCTGCAACACTGACGGCACAGTAAAAGCCCCGCCTCTGTTTGTCAGCGCTCCACGACAGACGAGATGCTTTGGCGGCCAAATGGCCACGCCCCATGGCGTCCAATTCCAGGAGACACCGAAAGGGCGGATGACCGGTGCTCTTTTCACGAGCTGGCTCGAGACACTGAACGAGCGAATGCGTGACGAAGTGCGGAAGATCTTGTTGCTCGTCGATAACATTTCCTTCCATCGCAACGACATCGAACTCTCTCACGTTCGTCTACACATGCTACCACCAAACACCACAGCGTATCTCCAACCGCAAGATGCGGACATTATTCGTGCATGCCGGGCTGCTGTCGCGCGCATTAAGAACCGGCACATTGTCGACTGACTCGGCGACACAATCGAGGGTGTAGTGAAGGTCGACGCCTTCACAGCCAACGAGCTGTTCCATGTCGACGTTTCGAGCGCAATGAAATTGGCACAGGAAGCATGAGTGGCGGTGATACAGACGGCTATCTCGAACTGTTGGCGACGCACACAGATCTTAGACGACGACGTTCGAACTAATCAATTCATTCGACAGTCTTTGATTTACTCCGCCATCTATCCAATACATACTCAACTGAGCCTCCAATTTCTCATCAATGTGATGGATTGGTAACCTCGTACAATCAAAATATCGATGCTCAGATTTTGAGCCAAAAGGGGGGATCATATTGAGGGAGTCGTCTGTAGCATGACACTTATGTCCCACAGAAATAACCCCCCACCACAAGATACATAGAATCCAGAGCTTCTCCGGGCACAGCACGGCATTGTCTTGTATCATCGCACGTCTTGGTTAAAAACTAACAAGAAGGACTTGTCCGGTGCTGCTCTGCGCCCAGCCAATCGGGTCGAGCATCCAGGTGTGCGTAGAGCTCGTCCCAGCCTAGCAGCCGCTGAGCTGCCACCATACTCGACTGCTTGGGCTCAAACTGTTGCAGGTCGGTCGCGAGGTCGTATCGGGTCGTGGAGCCGACTGTGCCACATTTGCAAGCTGCTCCTTGATCTGCTCAAAACTTGACACTGTCTCCTCGCGCGTTGAGCTCACAATCGCTTCAATCGATGTGGAGACTGACGATGTCGCAGAGCCAATGCCACTCTTTGCGCTTTCGCACGGCGTGCTCAGACGCGACTGCACCCAGCCCCGACAGCAAGAGCGCATGTCAGCTAGCGATAACAGTGTCGGTCACTATCTACTCGTTCGCTTCGTACCTTGAAGCGCTGGTTCGTCGCGCGCCAAGCATGGCCTTCGCAAGACATAGTACTCATGATCCAGCGATTCATTCGGGGGTTCGTCTGGGACCGTCGGGAGAGCACATCGCGGGGATCGTGGATGTCTGCAAAGCAAGCAGAATTTTCTGTCGGTCGCGGTGGCTTCGAGCTGCCAAATATCACCGCGGAACTCCACAACATGGCCGCAAGCGTGGTAGCGAAGCTGGCGGGCTTCGGGGCACCTCACGATCGCGCTCTCGGCGACACCATGCTGAGCGAAGCAGGACAGGGAGCGGTTTACATTACACCGGGATCTACTTTGGCAAAGCGACAACCCGGCGCCTCGCTGTGGCAGATCGGGGTGCAGTGTGTGGGGCAACACATGCCTGGTCGCGGACACCGGCGCATGTGGCAGCTGTCACGGGGTGTGCTGCAATGATCGATAGCGGCGGTGTGGTCGCCACATGGGATGGAGTGGCACTGGAGCTAGACAGTGGGGGTGATAGCCGGAGCTGCGAACGCGCTGACGACACGAGTCAAGGCGAGTGGGCTCACCTTCCGCGGCGATTGGTTTGGTTACTGCACAACAAAAGCTTACGGCTGGCTGCTTGACCAGACCGGCCGGCAGTACCGGCTGGCGCTGTCCGCCCTCGCTCGCAACATGATGCCCTCCGCGACATCTTGGTGTGGGAATGGGGCAAGCCAGGCGTAGTGCGCTTCACGCCGGTGGCACGGCGGCGAGACGGGACGAAGCAGCGGCCACTTCTCCGGTTGTGAATGGCTCTCGTGTACAACTTCCCCATGCTTCTATATCGACATCGGGGTCCTCAGTTGCTACGACTGATCCCGGATCGGCTTGAGGGGTGCACGAATGGAGGAGCGTCGGTCCGGACCAAGTCAGCTACACACTGGTCACAATGCAGACGGCGGCCCACCACATACGCAACGCGCCGGAGCTCGAACGGCGCGCCAGTATAGACCACGGAGTGGACGAGCAGGTCCGCTTTATACCGGCACCGGCGTTCACACGCCTCGTACAACAGTGGCAGCAGGACCGCCCGTGGAGACCGACTAGAGCATGGTACAGGGCACAAGTGGCTGCAGCGCGCGCAGCGCGATGGGAGTCGAAGAGCGGCGAGGCAGTGTCCCTGCACGGCACAACCGAACGGCGACGCGTACATAGTCCAGCTCGGACTAATGCGACTGCACTGGAAGGAGTGCGCAACATCCACGGGCACCAACGTGTACGAGCGACAGCTCTTGTTTCGGCACAAAGCCGTCGAGCTCTCTTACTACACCAGGAGCACGAGACCACTCGCTGCGCACAGGTAAGCTGCCTTGACGTCCCGAACTCGCGCCGCCACCTATTCTGGAGCTGCCCGACTGCGAAGAATCAGTGTCAGGATCTTGGGAGACGGTGGCTGAGATCCGGTGTCATCTCGGCCACGGACCGTGCGCACAAGATTTTCTCCTTGAGGCCGCCATGCCCAGCAACTGCTGTACGGGGACGACATCCTCGCGAAGCCCGACAAGCGACACCTCGATCAGCTCCGTCGTCGCGTCTTGCTGGCGTGGGGTTACAACTGCCCAACGGCCCGGTTGCCAGCAAACTTGTACGGCGCCTCTCCGTGCTACTTTACGGCGATGGCATTGACTACCCACCAATACCCGAGCCGCCGGCGCCGGCGTACTACTTGTTGTTCTTTGATAGCGGGCCCCGTGAGAACCCAAGTCCAGGCGGCTCAAGCTCCATCATCGTACGCATTGACGCCACCACTACGGTGCATTATGTTGTTTGGGTCGGCAGCATGTCGTATGCAAACAACCATCCCACCAACAATACCGCCGAATGCCTAGGGCTGTTGCACGGCGCCAGACGCATATATCGTTCCCATTACACGCCACTCCATGTCATCGGCGACAGCGCGGTGAATATCGCACAACAGCGCAACAACCGAGAGCCAAAGAACGCACGGCTTGCTGCCCGCTACCCGGCAGTCCGGCGGCTGGCCGACTGCATGGACATCAAAAGCTGGAGTCACCACTACTGGGCGTTCAACCGGACGGTCGACCGCGCGGCAAACCAGGCAATTGACACCCGGAGATCCACCCAGTACACGCTTCTCCCGACGCCGCCACACGCAGCTACGATTGCAGACTACATCAACAACGACGCCAACCACTAGATCACCACCCTCCAGTCCCCCGAAGAGTCTAGTGCGCATTGCCGCGCTGCTAACTCGCCCCCACACCATGTGTCAGCGCCGCCGTTAGCCGGCCCGGAGCGACCTCCTGATGACACTGCTACGGCACAGTAGCTGGAGGAATGGATATTAGATAACTTTAGCACTTCTAGCTCCGTAAGATGTACAATACATCTTTATCATTTTCTAACGCTGTATATTACAGCTTTAGCTTTTTGGAGATTTTTCTCCATACAAAAACAAGTTATCGCATACAAAAACCAAGTCAAGGAAAAATCGAGGAGCTCGGAGGCGGTGTAGTGGACCTTGGGCCCATTTTCCGTGCACGTGACAGAACAGAACCAGCTCTCGCGTTTTTGAGAAATCTGAAAATTTGAACAGGTGAGACCCGCGCGTTCTCTCCTACCACCAGTTCGAAATCTCCCGCTCCTCGACACGCGTTTGACTGGCGTATCGTGCACCACATCTGCCGTTCAAGGAGCGGGGGTGCTTGTTGCGAGAGAACGGCTGGAAAGCTGCGCCGGTCAAGAGCCTCGAAATTCACTATCGCTACTACTCCTCAGCAGGTGCCGCGGCAAAGGTCAGCGCTCGGCGTGGCGTCGACTACTTTGTGGGCGAGCACGAGGTGATGACTTTCCTTGCGAGGAAGGCACGCTGAACAAGCTTCGAAACCAGCTCTACCCACCTCCGGTACAGACCTCGCGTACTTCTCGCATCACCCACGTATGTCCTACTGTGTGTGTTGCTACAGCCGCCTACCAAGCCTTCTGTCGCGCGTATCGCCGTGCCACCAGCTCCAGGTCCTGTCGTTCGGCCCGTTCAGCAGCCCGTGACACCAACTGTGGCTCGGTTTGCAGTAGCTCAAATCGTTCGCGCAGTCGTGCCACCCGTCGCTCAATCTGCAACACTGCCAGTCGTCCCATCGGCCGTGCCACCTGCCTCATAGCCAGTCGTGACGTCTTCTACGCCAGTCGTGCCATGTGCCTCACCTGCCCACATCCAGTCGTGTCGCCTGCACAGCCGGTCGTGTTGCCTGCACAGCCAGTCGTGTCGCCTTCCACACTACTTTCCGGTACAGTTTTATCGGCGAGCGCTTTGACTCGTCCGCCGTCCGGTACAGCTTTGTCGACGAGAGATTCGACACTATTGCGGCCCGTCAGAGCTTCAGGGAAGCAAATAGGAAGAAAGGCGAAGGGCATATGCGTTGGTAATGTGACTCCACTTTGACGGTTAGCTTCGCCTTTGATGCTATTCAATCAAGCTTGCGCATACGTTTAACCCTCCCTTCCCCGATGTTGTAACGGCAAACATGCTGGAAAAGTTGACATGTTTTTCGTAAAACATGTCATAACAGAAAACGTATCGAAAACACTTTTTCACTACAAACTCCAAGTCAAGCGCGATTTTGCACAAACTGTTTGTGTGGCGTGCGCGCGCCGCTTGATCTCTCATTTGAGATTTTCGCGCGCAACCACCAGATCGCTCCAAGACAAGGTGAGAAGATTGTTGCAGTGATTGACGCGAACGCACGCTCCGCTTCTTGGGTTCATGAGCAAGGAAGCTGACTACGTGATTGTGCTTATACAGGAGAAGAAGGTGAGGGAAAAGGCGAAGAGATGGCGGCGAGCACGAGAAGCCGAACAAAGATGAAGACTCGCAACATCCTCGCCGATGAAGGCGACATCATTGGTGGCGCAAGCGCCAGTGAACCCTAAGAAGAAGGCGCCGACGCCGACGCCGACGCCGACGACAGGTTTGAGCGCGGACGCCGCAGCGAACACGAGCGTGAGTATCGCGCTGCCGATGACGACAGGCGAGCACGACTACGGCACGGCGACTTGATGAAATACCGTGGCGACCGGGCGTGCGAATATTGGTGCGTTTGCATGCTTGGCATGCTGTACGTACAACATCAGGATGGCGGCTGATGTTGTATCTGTGTAAACATGTTAGCTCGCAGCAAGAACACCGCACTAGCTAAGAGCCACGAGTCAAGACAACAAAGCACTTCAAAAAGGAGACTGTGGCGCGCGTGGCAGGCGCTGCTTGTGTTGTCGCTGGCGAGGAACGGCATCAGCGTACGGTCGACTCCTGGACTCGAGCGACGATGTTCACAACAGGCCGAGTAGCGATGACACCGACAACAGGATGACTTGCGATGGCGGTGAGCGGACAAGCACCCCATGTGAGGACTCACCATCACTCACGATAACCAACCAACACTCACCCGTGCTCACTAGCGTATTCATGACAACATTCTGCACAAGAGTGTTTGTCTTGATTACGTTAGTTCTGCACTTGGTGTAATCCTGCTGGGTGCGATGATTACTTCTGATCCGCACC